>WOVY01011997.1:0-50762 GCA_013436015.1 Rhipicephalus annulatus
ACGATTTGGCATTTTACCAAAGTGATTGGATAGTTACTGCAATGGCCAGTCTAATGGAACAGTTCTCTTTGCTTGATTGCTTGATAGTACTTCATGTTATCACTTGTTTACTTGGGGACTGGCTTATCATAGTGCTTCACATATTTGAATGTTGCACATTGTAATAATGCATCGTTGTAGTTCTTCTGAAGTTAATGAAGGACAAGAAGATATAAATTTATGCTTTCCACATTGACAAAGTTAAAATCACTAAGCATAAAGTGGAGTACTGATAGCCGTGCCATTTATCATCAACACTATCAACAAGCAAAGCGTGAAACTGGTGGTATCGTTGTGTCAAAATTGTATTAAGAGCATGTTGAGCATCTGTGTTAACTGGCATGCGGAAAATTCTAAAAAGGGACACCAAATGCAAATGATAAGTGAGTTGCATTGATAAATAATACTTGAGAAAATATCTATGCTATAGACAAGAAAGAGTAGTGATAGAGATATTAAGGTCAATGTAGGACCCGTTAATGTGAATCGAGCTGAACATTTCAGTACTAAAGCCTGATGACAATAGCCTGTCCTCTACCTATATCCGTCATTACTAGTCAGTCATTGTGAGATGGCATACATTTTTATTTCTTTTTGGAGGAATGTATCATTTTGATGCCTGTCTAGACAGGCTGTGTGTAATAAACTCTTATGTGACAATGACTACCAATCTCAGAGGCTGTATTTTTGGTACTGCAAAAGCCAGATGCAACAATGAAAGCCAGAAAAAACATCATGGCCACCGTGTTAGATACTTTGATAGATAATGACACACTTGATGAATGTTGGAAAACCTGAGCTTCCTGTATCTTCCCATCTGACTGTATTTATTGAAACCTGTAGTTTTTGCTTACTCTATTGCTAAACTCGCTTGAACGTCAAGTAAGAAAAAATGCCATGCCCATGTGATTTATTGGCTCGATTTCTGGCTGTGCTTTAGGCACGCTTCCGCACTACCTGTGAGGCAGTAGTGGATGGTAATGCGCATGTAGTGTTTTCCTTCCCAGACAGGAGCAGATAATTGGATTGCATAGCAGTATGTGGCAGTACTGCCAGCCAGAAGTATTTTTCAGGGTTGGCGTGCAGTTGAGCCATACTTTAGGTTCATGTGTGCATTTGTGTGTGTGCATGTATCACGCAAAATCGAAAAAATTTTAGGGGGCAATTGAAAGGAGATACTTGCACCCTTCACATGTTAGGAATATCTGGGTAAAATTTCATCCTGATCTGGCTATCAGAAGTACCGAAAAACATGATGTCTAATCTCAAGAAGTTGCCTGAAAATGGATCTCGAGAAAAAACGCATTTTAAAGGGATAAGACAAAGCTCATCTATGTGGTGAAGATATGTTTTCTTCAATGATTTCTTCTATCATGAGAGCTTGGCAATCATTATTAATTTGAACATATGGCTTTGGTGAACTTCTATGAGAAATACAATGGCAAACTGCCAGGTGACGATTGATATGGGGGGTTTAACACCCCAAAACCACCATACGATTATGAGAGACGTCATAGTGGAGGGCTCCGGACATTTCGACCACCTGGGCTTCTTTAACGTGCACCCAAATCTGGGTAAACGGGCCTACAACATTTCTGCCTCCATGGAAAATGCAGCTGCCACAGCCTGTATTCGATCCCGCGACCTGCGGGTCAGCAGCTGAGTACCTTAGCCACTAGACCACCACGGCGGGGCCAGGTGACAATTTCCAGGGGACTCCAGACAATGAGCACTATTTAATTTTTGGTTGGCACCTTGTGCTTTTTAAAAGTGGTTTTAACCTACTTCCAGTTTAATTACAACCTTCAGTTTATTTTTGTTGTGAAAGTAGAGAAACCAAAGTTGTGAAAGCAAATGAAAAAAATATATGCGATTCGGAAAATCCCTGATGCACTGCACAATGTTGTGTTCCATGGGTACATCTGTTTAATTGAATACGCACATTGTTATGTATTTGTCTTGCAGGTGTGACAAGACAGTTGAAATGGTTGGGTCATGCTGCACTCTGGTAGCCGAGAAAGTTTTCCACTCTAAGCCAGATCTTTTAGCCCCTCAGGTTGCTCTATTGCTTTACGGTAAGCACACTGTTTTGCTTGCTTGCTTAGCACCTTTGTTTCTCACTGTATGCTTTTGCTTAATATATATATATATCATTGTGCTGATAATTTGAAGTTTTTTATTTAATGTACTATTACCACAAGTACACAACAGGATGACAGATTGGCTGGTCCCACGTCCCTATTTAACATAAGCAGCATCATAGCAAAAATGCTCAATGCATAACTTGTAGTAACATTAAAAGAAAAGGAAATACATTTAGTAAAACAAAAAAGAACAAGAATTCTGTGATTGGAAATTGCAGTGAAAGTATTTTTTAGAAGACACAAAGAAGTTTACATTCACGATAACAGTTGTAGTATTGTGTTTTTAAAAACAAAGCATATGTTCTAATCACATCGTTTTATGTAACCAGCCACAGTGGTTCATTGGTTATGGTGCTCGCCTACTGACCCGCCGGTCGCGGCATCGAATCACGGTCACCGTGGCCGCATTTTTGGTGGCGTTGAAATGCTTGAGGTCTGTGTGCTTGGATTTTAGTGCACATTAAAGAACTCTAAATAGTCTAAATTTCCGGAGCCCTCCACTACGACGTTCGGGACGTTAAGCCCCAACAATTATTGCATTGTTTATGTTGAGGGAAGACAAAGTGTTTGAAGACAATAGTTTGTGCGTGGGCACAGAACTTCGCAGTGTTTAGTGTGCCAGTTTAGGCGAAAAGATTCGTTGGCTTTCAAGTTCACGGTGTTTCTGTTGTGAGTGGTACCTCTAATCGTTTTGAATTCGAAAAAACATATAAAGTGATACTACTCATATAGGTGTGACTTGCATCACCAGATAATGCTCCTGAACAAACTGCATGGAAGAGTCGATTCCTTCCACTTGTCCGTAATTTTATCAACACCGTTCCCTTGTTTGTGGACGATCCGAGATGAGAAAACAGTGTTCACCTGCGAAAACATAGGGGAGTTCAAGCCATGCGTAGTATTTTAGGTACTAATTTGGCCCACGATTTGCTGTTACGAATAATACTGAGTGTACTAGTAAGTGCTGGTGCTTAATTTGGCAAGCTAATTAAGGTTATTATCAAAATATACTGGAAAGAAGTGTGGGTATGCACATATATGAAAATTGCAAATACTGCTAATGATAAAGTTTCTGATATATTTATTTATTGATAACAGATATATAATGACGTAAGTGCAGTTGAAGATGCATTTATTTGAGTGAGTTTCTTTCTAATCTACCAATGCATGCTAAAATTTTTGCTGCCAGCAGAATTTAGCACAAAAAGTAAGTTTTTTGCTTCAGGATGACAATGCAGTGTTAATGTTAAAGCCTGCCTCAGTTGCAAGGAGTACCCATTTCTGTAAGGGCGCAATGTATGCTATTTTCTTATGAAAGAAATTGGGGGAGGCAGCAAAAGAAGACCAGCTAAATAAAAGTGCTCTTTTGGGGTTAACAGAGGATTAGAGTCGGTGAATGAAGTTAAATTAGCTGTGCCTGCCCACTATTTTCCCATGCAGAAATCTCAGTTGCGAGGCGCCTCAGCGTGGTGTATCACACTTATTTTAATGTATTTCGTCGTGGCTCAATTGGTACAGCATCAGGCCCATAAACCGATGGTTGTGGGTTCGGATCCCACCGACAGAAAGGATACCCATTCTACACTGTAATTCATGTTGATTTATGCCCTAGTTATCCATACTACAGTTGAAGACTGCAATTATTACTGTCTATGCTTTCCTTGGTCTTGGTTTGTTTGATTGGTTTCACAATGTCTAACAAAGAAACAAGCCCTTGAGAAGGGGGGCGGGGGGAGGACGTTTTCTGTTCTTGATAACATTTTAGCACACTGTGGTAGGTCACTGAAATTTGCTGCCAAGTGAAACGTGGGACTTTTACAGACCATGGGGGTGATGGGCCAGCGCCGTGTTTGATTTGGTGTTTGGAACTTAGAGCCATGGGCATTTTATGCGCTCTTCCTAGTTGCTATTTAAATTCATTATAGTTGTCATTGTGCTATGTTATTAAAATGCTGTGGTTCATATACCTGCATGTTCAGTGTAGTAGTTCACAGCCAGATAATGGTACTTATCACACTGAAGAAAACCATTAGAAAGGGTTTTAGACAAAAGCATGGCTTCAGAATGCCAGGTTGCGAGTGGCTCTACATGCAGGAGAAAGAGAGAAATTTTATGCTCTTGGTATTTTTTAAAACGTCCTAGCAGACTGTAATCATCTGTTTTGTTTTTGTTGGATGCTAGTGCAGCATTGCCCTTTGCTCTCTTACGGTTATATTTGGAGCCCTGCACTGAACTAACCTTTGAGCTTATTGCTGGACTGGATATGGGCTGTCCGAGCACATCAGTGCTAATGGCATTTGATGCTGTACAGTAATGCACAGGTTGCAGAGACTACACATTTAATGTGAATTACTTATCAATTTGTTGAATTACTGGTGCTCAGCCATTTACTGTAGTGACATACTTGGACTAAATTTCACTTTGGGCATCATACTAACACTGTTCCAAAACCTGGAAATAAATACATCTGTCTATTATTTTTCCTTTCGATTTAGGTATTCACAGTATGATATTTAATTCTTACCTTAAGATATTGATATTCATGTACCTTTATAAATTAATAGCAAAGAAAAACTGCATGTCATATTAGGGACTCTATATTGTGAATTTCAGTTGGTCAGCTTATCTTGCATAGGGTGTACGTTTATTAATGCTTAAAACAATGCCTGTTCAGCACTGAAATAAGTTTATATAACATTCCTTTGAAATGTGTGTGTCCTTTTCAGGCACTATACTCCTTGACACAGTGTGCCTCTCAGAGTCCGCACGGAAAACGACAGTGAAGGACTTGGAAATGGTGTCTAAGTTGCAGGCATTACTTCCCGACCTGGGCAAGGAGGAGGTGTTCAAGCCACTGTGTAGAGCAAAGTCCAATGTTGAAGGTGAGTTGCTGGACATCTGTAGTAGTTATGAACTTTTGTTTTCGGCCAGTCAAAATATCTTTACGTCATTATGTATGGCCAGACCTGTGTTTCTACTTGTTACAGAAACCCATGTGGACTTCACAGAATGTTTTTTTTTCTTGCAATTTTTCGAAGATTATTCTTTTGCAGTTGAAGCAGCATTAATGCTCGTCTGATTATTTTAGTTTTGGATTGGTTCTAAAAATCTCCTTCGGCATGTGCCGTTCTTTTGGCTCTCTTTAATGTGCTTTCAGGTTAAAGTCTCTTGTTTGAAATGTTTGCAGGCCTGACTTTGGATGAGCTGCTTCGCAAGGACCTCAAGGCCGTCTGTTCATCATCAAAGCGCATAGCCATATCATCGGTGCCTGGAGAATTGAAGGTATGTGACTTGCATCTTTTCCGGGCAGCGAACTTGCATTCCATGGCACGTGATGGAAGAATAGTTCCAGCTTAGATCTTGTCATTTTTTTTTAAGTTTCCGCTTTAAGCCACCATAACTCATACTTATTCACTGGTGAGAATGTGCCGTGTTAAGAGAGTTTGTGAAGATAGCCATTTTTGTTATTTAAAGTGAAGAAAATGCTGTCATTGCTGCTTACGCTGAAATTAAGCACGACCTCTGAGATGAGGAGGCTCCTACTGTATATCTTGGAGGCTATTTGCCAGGCCTTGTGTAAAGGTGACAACCACCAGATTTATGCATTGTCTGCTTAGGTGTTGTTTGAAGACTGATTATAAAACAGCCTGATCATCACCAACCCTTGCCAAGAATGCTTCAGTGGCGTATACAACTCGCCCACAATGATCTGGAAAAAAGTGTTGCTTTGCTGCAGTTGTTTCTAAAAACCCATAAACTACCACTATTTTCATCCATTTACGCTGTAGTAGTTAGCGGATAACTTCTCATGCTTCTAAGCCAATTTTTATGACAGTGTTATCAGACATGTTTGCTTTCATCCCCTTCTCTCTTTCTATTCTGTAGAACATCTGTCAGGAGAACACGATGGAGGCAGAGCTGGGCAAGTTCTGCAAGATGCATGGCTACAGTGCCCTCATCATCCTCACCATAGCTGTTGAAGAGAAAAGCAATTCAGTACAAAGGCAGCTAGCAGTTTTCTCTTCGGACATTGTGCTCAAGCAGCAGGTAATCTACCTGGCTACGATGTAGCGTATTGTAGTAGGCAACGTTCATTACTAAGGCGTGTACACAGATGTTATACATATCTACAATAAAAGATTAATGACCAATTTTTCAGGCATGCCCACCTTCTAAGATGGTTTTGAGACGCTATCATGCACTTCATAGCGCGAGTGTCTAAGGATGTATAAAACCTAAGCATCCGAAGTCTTTAGTCCTTTGACTTTTTGCATACTATCTCACCGCGATTGTTGTTCATAAATGGCACCAATTGAGGTTTCCACGTTACCTTGCAGCTTTGAACCAGGGCTTTCGTGCACCAGTCTTGTTGCAGCCAAAGCTGTTGGTAAAGGTCTGTTTTGTGTAGTGAAAAAATTGGCAGATCCCACGTACCGTGGGAATCGATGATATGCGAAGTACGAATGAGAAAGGTTGATATGTCACTTTAAAATCGGAACAACGTTACGAGGTGGAGGTAAATGATGTTGTACATGACTTCCGTGTCATGATTATCATGTTTCGATATGCCGTTTACCTTCACCTATTCATGTCACGTCATACCAAATTTAGTATATGTGGAGCTAGTGAAACAGCCGCGAGCACGCTATGAGCGTAGTATGTTGTCATGTTCTTACATGGCACGCTTGTCAGGTATTATCATGTTTGCACCAGTGACATATTTCGTCATCCATTGACGTTACGTAACACCAAATTTGGTATATATGGAGCCAGCAAAACGGCCGTGAGTGCATCATGAAGGGTCCAATATATTCCAATGTAGCGTTGACGTGCGCGGACGCTGGGTATAGCGACGCAACGTTAGCAAAACGCGAGCACTCTATAGTCTGACGCCAGGCGTAATCGGCGCGACCAGCGTCCGTCGGGGCTGCCCGACGGCAACCGCACACCGCGTCAAGTCGAAATGTATTGGCGCCTTGACTGTGGTATGTAGTCATGTTTTCACATGACACGCATGTCGTGATTATCATGTTTGCACCAGTCACATGCCTTTGTCATCCATTTCTTTACATAATACCAAATTTGGTATATGTGACGCTAGCGAAACGGCCGCGAGCGCATCATAAGCGTGGCATGTAGTCATGTTGTTACATGACACGCGTGTCATGATTTTCATGTTATGGTCTGTTGCTTGTGTTTGCCAGGCAATCATGTCATACCACACCAGTTTTGCAACATGCCATGTGAACGAAACCACCACAAGAGCAGCAGGACCATGAAATGTAAATCATGACATTCGTGTCATGTCATGATTTTCATGTTATGAATAGATAGATTGATAGATCGACAGACAGACAGATGAATAGATAAATACGCTCAATGTCGTCGAAGTTGGCAAAAAATGCTTCGCATTTAAAAATATTGCAGTAAAATACCACCACTTGAGGGAACATCGGTTCATTGAACCATTCAGTTGAACGAACATTTTCCAAGTCCCCTGCCGGAGTGCCATTACACCCACTGCTAACACATTTCAGTTCAACGTAATGAGTGCAGTGTGCATTTCAGTTCTACGTGCGTATTGTGTGTCACGAGCCAATGCATCTCACATCATGTTCATCAGAAATCGTCTGAAATATGGGGTACAGACTGTTCATTGGATTTTGAGGACTATGCCACCTATAAATTTCGTGTTTAGACATCAGAAAAGATTGCAGCAAGTGTTCTACCTCCGGAAGAAGAAGAAGGGGAGGAAAAGAACTTTTTCCTGTAGTACATCAAAAGAACTTCACTTTTCCCTGTACTTGGAAAAGTGAAGTTTTTCGCTGCCCAGCACAGTGTTGGGCTAGAAAGGTTTATGAGAGCTGGGACACCAGTAATTCAGTTCATCACGTCTGCAGTCCTAAGTACAAAGTAAAGCAAAATATTACTGCATTCTTCAAAACATTGTATAAATGTCATGTAAAAATACACATTCAAACAAGCAGCATTGCAAATAAAAGGGCTATAAATTTATTTCAAATGCTGATGTTTTCTTCAGCTCTAGATAACCAGCCTCAACTTAGCTATGTCAGATCAGCAAACTTCAAGTTTGATGAATTTTTTTCTTGGGTACCTTGAAGTTTGTTCAAGTGAAATTTCACTGTATGTACTCATTCTTGCATTGTAGTGAAGCTGACCCAAAATGGAATCATTACGTGCTTTCACCTGCCACCTCCTTTTGCGTTACGAACCCTGAGGTGAATAAAGTGTTCCAACAGGGTTTTAGAGCTGTTTGAGATGTGATTTGACTGATTTGAGCCAGACAGTAAGAAGTATAAATTCATTGTCATGGAAGATGATTGTGTTCAAAGAGTCCTAAAAAAAATCGACTTCTACTGTACAGTAAATGAGAAGTTGAGAACTTAATGCCATCTGGTAAAACCAAATCATTAAGTTATATAATGCCTTTCTTTTTTTTCTCTCTTTCTCATGCTGGCAAGTGGAGCCATGTCATGATCGTTGTGCTCCCACCTGGGACTGATTGCAATTGAAAGTGACCACGCAGCTGCATCTGACGGGGATTGAGCCTAACCAGCAATGTCTCTGACCACGATAACAAGTCGCGCTAGTGTTAGTGTAGCTTGGAGACTATAGCCATCCTAGCATCACAAACGCTGCTTGCAATATATTGTAAACCAGTTTAGATTTCTTTGTACTCCCAGCTATTAGCATACACTGTTTTGCATTACAATCTCACCTCGCTACAACAAAGTTGCACCTTACACAAAAATAAGTTTGTTATGTAAAAAAATTCGTTATAAGGGTATATTCTGAACACTGTATCTATTCAAAGACAATTCTTCATTTGTTTAGTTATAACTGATATTTTGTTATATCTGGGTTCGTTATATCGAGGTTTGAGTGTATGCTGAAACGCCACATCAAAAGCTCCATACATCAGAAGGCTGATTGTGCTCCATAGTGCTTATGCTGTCTTAGAGTTAGTGACTTGTCAGATCGGCACTAACTTGAGCATTACGCAATATTAAAGTTCTCTGTACTATATACCCTCATTAATCATAACCTGAAGGGACCAGAAAAATATGTTCTATTTAAGAGGAGTTCCTTTTATTGAGAGATGACTAGGAGGTGCAGAATACAAGAATGAAAACAATCTTGTCAGAAGCACTTGTTCTATTTATTTCCGTTTACTACATTTTGAAACGTTCACAACCGATTTCAGACTTCATTGATCTTAGCCTATCTATTAACCTTATTAGCTACATCTCGCATAAAGGGGTACTTGCTCTAATTAAATGGCATACTACTATCCTGCATACTGCAGTTGACTTCGACACTGTTGGCTGTGGGAGACCCGTCCCTGGATCTTCAGGTTTCACACATGTCAACAGACCACCTCATCACGTTTGCCCAGGGCAACACGCAAGCTTCAAGAAAAGTCATTCTCCCAGTTGTGAGAAAGTTCCTCAACACCCTTGGTGAGCCACAGCTCTGCACTTGTCCCACAACACATGGCAGCCCTTAGGTCACGAAGGAGGAATGCCCCAAGTTGCACCCATTGCATGTAGAGTGACGACTGTACTGTTCCATTGGTATATCTGCTGAAACTGCACGGCACGAACATTGGTTTTACGTCTGTTGCTGTTCTTAAACACTTCGCCTGCTTCTAAGCAATTGCTGCATGTTGTCACTGCCGAGGCAGCTTCCTAGTGATGCAACATTTAAACCTGGATATAACGAAATTGATAAATTTTTGAAAAACTCTTTTAAAGAGGATTTTGTAATGTGCTGGTTTGGTGCGAAAATTCCCAAAATAAATGCACAAATTAAACAAAAGGGGGACTGAAGGCAGAGCTTACTTAAAATGCAAATCTAGCAGTAAAGAATTGCATTATTATTGCGATAGCAATCATAAAACACTCTCAACAGGTTTTTGCCATCTACGCCATGTTCTGTAACAAGTATAAATTTATAACATGCCCCGCGCATCGTAACTTCCATGAGCGGGTAGAGGTGTGTGAGCGCTGCTGAAGCCGAGATAAAAAAACTCAGCCCATCTCTATTGCCTGGAAGGGGCATATGATAACATTTCCCACGTGTTAGAACTACCATCAAAGGCTCGAACAAAAAGGAAACCATCCATCTTGATTGAGCATCGTGAAAAACGCAGGGAGACGGGGGGGGGGGGGGGGACTGTTGCACGAGTAGCAACAATAAACTTTGATTTTAAGGGAGGTCGCGATCGCTGGCGCCCATGCTATCTCGCCAAGTATCAGTGCACTTTCAACGCGAAGAGACTGCGTGAAAAGACCGTTTCTCCCGGGAGCGTTTGTATTTGCTCACACCAGCGTTTGTAGGAGTTCTGCGATATCGAATCCAAAAGAGTTGGTTGCCACCTGTACTTTGTATAACATTAGAATTTGTTGCTCTCGCATTCATTGAATTACATTCAATGCACCTTTGTGTTGCCAGAGCTAATCAGCTAATCACGAAGGCTATGGTTCCTCAAACTAGCGGCGTAAACGTCAACGCCTGTCGAGTCCAAATTCAAAGATCTGTTGTTGTCGCTGTGTTCTCGAAGAGTTTCTATCAACGCCTAATCTGACATCCCCTCGGTAGTGACGACACGGTTGCCCGCATTAAAAAAAAAAAAAAGGAGTCAAAGCTCTTCTCAAGCCACACCATGCGCGCGCAATGCACGCGCGCACGGCACCAAAAACGAAAAGTGAACGACATGGATACAGCGGATAACTATTTGGTAAAGCGCCCTCCATATGTAGTGCGGCCCCACATACGTGATGCTAACTAAATGTGTGGCACTGCCAACGCAGAAGTTGTTTTCTTTGTTTTTTTCATCCTTTTTCGTTTTGGTTTGGAGGGAGGGTGGGCACATCTACGCATGCGCCCGCGGCAACAAGAACGGTGGCAACACTGGCCCGTGGCCCGCATGCTCACCCGCGTGCAATAACGAGCGCTCGTTTTCGCCTGGTTGTCCCTGGGACCGCGAATGCGCCGTGCGCGCCGCCGCTGCTTTGCACTTTGTCAGCGGCGGGGTACTTGCGAAAGATGCATGCTCGTACCAAAATGACAAATCTGGGGCAAAATTTCTAGATTGTCTGTGGGGAAAATTCGTTATATCAAGGTTGTCTCTCGCTGTTACATTGTTACGTAGAGGTCGCAAATACGTGTGCTTCTATGGAGCAACAGCGAGGAAGAGGAAAACTTTGTTATATTGAATAATTTGTTATATGGAGGTTCATTGTAAGCGGATTTAACTACAATGAAATGAGCTGTGTTCAAATGTTTCAGGAAAGGGAAGCAGTGTAGTTTATTTTGAACATGGTACTTTTCACTTGCAACCTAGTGCGCTGACCAAGTGTGCCTCTACATAATTGTTGAAATGTAGCCTTTGGAAACTGTATTGACACATGGAACACCTATCTTACTGTGTGCCATGGTGAACAAGGCACTTGTACACTAACACTGAAGAATTGACCACTTTATAAAAATTCATAAATTGAGTAAAACGCATGTTCCAAAAATCTAAAAAACTTGTGCAAAGGTATGTGGTTCTCTAGATATTCAACGTGATAGTAGTGTTTCATAAGAACAGGCGTATGGGCATGGTTGGATGTAGCATGTAGTGTCTTGAGTAAGTTTTGCCATGTGAGACATTGTTCATGCTGTTTGCAGCAGTATGTTCGCTGGTGGGTTTTGTGAACTTACTTGGCTGACCACTATATAGATGCTTTTGTATGTTAACATATACATTCATCTACCAACTCTCTGCGACCATTCGTGGTAGTCTAGTGGTTAGAGTGCTCTATTGCTAATCGGAAGGTGGCAGTGGTGGCTGCATTACAATGGAGACAAAATTCTTGATGCCCATGTGCTTAGATTTAGGCGCGTGTTAAAAAATCCTAGTGGGCAGAATTTCTGGAGCCCCCCCCACTGTGGTGTCCCTCATAATCGTAATCCACTGTGGTGTGCCTCATACTAGCCTAGCAGTTAATGTAACTGCTAACTCTGTGCTTGATTGAGAAGCCTTTGTTTTGCACAAGTGTTGATTTTCTTTTATTCGTGTACACACGAAATGCAGAAATGATTTTATCGGACAGCCACTCAAGTAATGTGTGGAGAAAATACAAGTGCATTAACTTCTAGTGACACTAGGAAGCAGGATGTTTGTTTAGGGCTTGGAATTTTTATGAACACTGCTTTAATTTGGCAAGCCAAGAAAATTGATGCACTTAATTGTCAATTCCCGAATTCATGGCAAAAGGCCAGTACCACACTTACGTAAGCTAAATTTGTTAGAGCATCTTTAGTGGAAAAGATCTAAAGCATCCAAAGGGGAGCATGTAAAGCGGACAGATAGTGCTACTGTTTTATGAAGAGTTTTGTGAAAATCGCACAAATTAGGATGATTCATGTGTTAAAGCAGCTTGGGATACTCTAATTTTGCTCCTTTGTTAATGTATTATTAGCTGCGATTCACAAAACTTAATTTTGAAGGGCAGAGTTGAAAGTCATATGGATGAGCTGTCTACCAACATTTTTCAATTTTGAACTGTTTTCTTTTTTTTAGTGGTAATTGCTATACTAACTACGTCTTAGTTTATTCTCTTAATCAAATTTAATCAAAATCAGGCAGTAGTTTCTAAGAAAATAATTTATCTACTCTGACTTATTTGGATAGGAGTTTCCTAGCGATAGCTGCGTCTTGAAAGGTGTAGGCTTGTCAATTAAGAGTTAGCACTTTTACCGTTCCCATTGTTTCATCTACCTGCCTGTGCCCAATTCCATCCTCACAGCTGTACCATTTCTCAACAAATGCAGCATGCCAACTAGAAACTAGCAGCACTGAGCATGCAAATTATACTACACGCATGGCTGGCTGTTCTGTTATCGAACAAATGCACAACTTTCATGCTCAAGCATCTTGAAACTGGACACCTATGTTTTGTTTACCTCAAACAAGGGCAAAAAACAAAAACGTCATTGCTTTGTTTCACAGTCTCATCTCCACGATCACCAAGACCATTACTGCCAAGTCTCTTCTTCGTTTGGCTACCACAACATCGTCCGTTCAGTTCTTTGTGTACTCATCCGCAAGGCAGAAAAACTACTTTGAAAAAGGTTTTTCCAGCTGTAGATTGTAACACAGTTCAGCTGCGAAACTATTCACATAATTTACGTCATACAAGGGTTAGAACTTGCTTTCGAAGTAAGTTTATTCCTTTGAGCATAACTATATTAAGTTTTGTAGTCTGGGAAATGCATAGCTTTTTTATTCACTGCAATATTGGTAACAGCCATTGAGGCAGTTCTTCCAGCTAAGCAATTTCTAATAAAGCTGGGACGTAAACATCATGCTTGAAGTTCAGACGGCACAAATGTGATAATGTCATGCAATTCCAAAAACGAGAGAAGGTAGTGTTGGCAAAAAGTAATGTCGGAAATAAGAGGCATTGATGAGAAGCATCAGAGATGCTACTAAAATGAGCACTGTGTTCCTTATGTTTTAGAGAACCGTACTGATGCACTGAGCTTCGACATTTCATGCAAAATAAAGCAAAAGTGAACCTCTTTCATGTCTTGTTTTTATTTGCCTTGCACAACTTCTGTTGCTTGCTTCAAACACACTTCCAGAGTGCACATTAGAGTGGCACATGCCCTCAAAGCTGAAAGTCTGCAGTATTTACTGTAACATAAAATGTATAAAAGGAAAAGGAGCAGATTTGATTGCAGAATTCAGTGCAGGGGTCGCGAGCACACAGCCGTAATGCGCCATCATTTCTAATGTACGCCAAATTTTTAAAATTTATGCAGTTATAAATGATGAATGAAACTCTTTTGGTTGTTCATTCTCTAATTTTTCATGATAGAAGATAGTATAGTGTAACGGCGATTTCATCAGACCTTTGTAACAAAGGTTATTCCACACTAGCTGCAGTGGACTGGGTGGTATAGTCCAATATGTGTCCAAGAGGTCAAGGACGTGCTACCCGAGCAAAAACGTCGCGTACGAAATTTTATCAATGCTTTACGATTTGAATGAAAGAAAAGACTCTTGCGTTGCATATGTATTAATATTCTGAGATTGTCAGTGGTTGGGCTGTGTTACTGGGGAGGGTCAGTAACTGACACCATGCCGCTTCGTAGTTCTTGCTATTTTTTACGCATGTGCTGCTGTTCTAAAGGTGCGATACGTGGCACTTCTGCTGAGATCACATGCACTTGAGCTGTTGCGGTGCAAATTGATTGATTGATAAATTCTTTTATTGGGAAAAGGAAGGACCATAGGTCATTGATGTGAAAATAAAATCTCGTGTACCGGGCACAGTTTACTGTTGCTGTTTGGATGCCTGTTCACCAACCACTGTGATCAACCTAGGGAATCTGATCTTCAGATCTGTCTAAAATTTTGCGTACTGCATTCTTAAACACATTTCTGCACCCAAGGAACTTCACGAGCAGGCCAAAAAGTGCTAGGGACGTGCTACCCGAGCAAATTAGTCGCGTACGAAATTTTATCAATGCTTTACGATTTGAATGAAAGGAAAGACTCTTGCGTTGCATATGTATTAATATTCTGAGATTGTCAGTGGTTGGGCTGTGTTACTGGGGAGGGTCAGTAACTGACACCATGCCGCTTCGTAGTTCTTGCTATTTTTTACGCATGTGCTGCTGTTCTAAAGGTGCGATACGTGGCACTTCTGCTGAGATCACATGCACTTGAGCTGTTGGGGTGCAAATTGATTGATTGATAAATTCTTTTATTGGGAAAAGGAAGGACCATAGGTCACTGTTGTGAAAATAAAATCTCGTGTACCGGGCACAGTTTATTGTTACTGTTTGGATGCCTGTACACCAACCACTGTGATCAACCTAGGGAATCTGATCTTCAGATCTGTCTAAAATTTTGCGTACTGCATTCCTAAACACATTTCTGCACCCAAGGAACTTCACGAGCAGGCCAAAAAGTACGATTCATCTCACAGCAGCTGCAATATTTAGATAAGATTCCAGAAACTTTGTTGCCAGAGGCAGTAGCTTGTTGCTATTGAAGTTCTGGTTTCATGTTCGAAATGCAAGCCTTACATGCTTGAACTTTGCATTTCCATCACATTTTTTCAATAAAAATCCTGCATTAGATATGAGAAAAATCTAGTGAAACGATACTAGCCGAGTTGACAAAGAATGAGAAGATAGGGACTCGTGTCTCTCAGTTTCAACAATCGCTTTTCACATGTGCATTATTCGGGTGAGTAAAAAGATGATTTGCTGCGTCGTGAGCGTAAGCTTCAAAATAACAAAAAAGAAGATCTAGCTTTAACATCATGACCCGAGTTACCCATAGACTTCAATTATCTGTTGGTATGCAGAATATTAAAGAACGATTGCAGCATTAGTGCCATTGTATGCTGTGAATATCTGCGAGTCTGAAGCCCCTCTACGGGAGTCATTTGTGCAACATTCTTAGAATTCTGTGCTAGGCAGCAAAAAAATGTACATGAGCACATGCTCCGATACCGAGAATGAACACATAATCTGACAAGAAAAAGGAATTGAGAATAACTGCGGGCTACTGCAACCTGTTAAGATCTTTTACGAGACAGCCATTATTTTTTCTCATCAGTGCTGTGCCCGAATGCCCAGTGACTTTAGGAGCACACAAAATTAGATCGCAGTTAAATCTTAGGCATGTGCTCTTGTATGGCTCAGCAGCAACATAAGTAACAAAAACACTGCACTGTTAGTTAGTTGCCTATTATATTACTAGGTTAGGTCATCAAATGTTTGCTTAATATTTGTTTGTGTTTAATGGTGTTAATGCTGATGATCCTGAGGTATGAGGCAGCATTACAGCGACATTTGATAGTCGTTAGCTGACTTTTTCGCGAACTAGTGTATCAGGGTAGGAAAAACAAATTTGAAAGTGTTGTGCAAACTGAAGTAACGCACTACTGCATTGCATAAAGTGAAAGCTCATTAAATTGGTAGCTGACTGCACTTTTGCTGCCATTCCTGCTGCTACAGTCGAACCCCTTTATAAGAGATATTCATATAAGAGACACAAGGGTATAATAGGCATTAGTGTGCCTGCAGTAAAATACGATTTGATATGAGAATGCATGTAGCATCCCCTGCTCATAAGAAACATCTCATATAAAAGACAAGAATTACTGCCCAGAGCATGCCACTTTTAAAGGGTTTCAAGTTTTGCACAAATATCGAGTGTGGTTGTGTGCAAAACTATCCTGTTTCAGCATGTGGTCCAGCATCTTGCTCTGGTTGTACTTCAAGCCCATTGTAAGTAGACACACAGAGAATTAAGAAAAAAAAGCAGCATAAATGTACTCTGAGCTGCTGTTAGAGCTGAGAATGCTTCGTGAATACCGCACTGTTGAAAAAGTTCATTCTTCAATGAGGTTCAGTGATTGAGGTAGCATTTCACGGTCTAAAAAAATGTCAGTTTGATTTTTCTACAAAGCTGAGCAGCTCCACGAAATCACGGACAAACATGATGAGAGCACAGGTGTACCTGTTAGTATGCGCACCACAGATGTCATAAAATGACTGCATAGACATCAAAAGGAATTAAAGAGGTTTATGCTGTGCGAATCAGGGTATTGAATGCCATGAATTTTTGCATTGTTTGCAAATGTTTTTTTTTTTCTTTTTATTTTTACACAATTTCTTCCACTACCCATTTGGAAACATACAGTGTGATATTCATATATGTCCACAGGATGACACTATATCCATATGGACGATGACATGGTATGCTCCTACAGTAGGAGGACCATATTTTCACTAAAATTGCAGTGGGGGAAAGTAACACCAATGAGAAACATGTAGTGCAAATCTGCTCTATTTGAAATAAACTATTTAATTTTCAAAGTTTTCAGTTCGCTGTTGCACCACATCCTCGCTGTCTCATTGCCTTTGCGCAGACGACAACATCCTTCCCAAGATGAATGAGCATTGCCCCCAGACAAATGGCACTCTCAGCGTAAACAATCAGCCTTGTGCACCTACAACGTAAGTGAAATGTCGCAACTACAGTTTCACAACGTGTAAACTGCATCTATGCTACTCATTATTTGGCTTCTCATTGAGATTTTGCCAGATATTATATGACAAACACGGGCACAAAGAATGTTTCAAAGCAGTGTTTATACTTATAATGTTCATCTGTGTTTGCTGCGGTGGAGCAGTGGTCAAGGTGCTCAGCTGCTGACCCGAAGGTTGTAGGTTTGATCCTGGCTATGGTGGTTGAATTTCAATGGAGGTGAAATGGTAGAGGCCATGTAACTTTCCAATTACATACTCATTTTCGCAAAAAGCGTCTACGTTCTGTCTAATTTCCAAGGAACCATGGTCTCTTGAATTGAAGCTCGAAGCCCTGTTATATGGGAGCCTACTAGGGGTGTGCGAATATTTGAAATTTCGGATATTTTTCTAATAGTGCTTGCTATTTGGCTCGCTCTGGAATTTTACTGTTAGAACTATTCAAACTTCTGAAAGAAAAGTATAGTCAATATCAAATTAGCAGTGACCCCTTCAGGTTTTCTATATGCTTCACCCCATCTCATTTTTGTATTGCGACAAAGCTGTATTTCAGGCTCCACTATGGTCGCAAATGTGCTCTCTCAAGATAATTTTTGTTCTCGCATAGAGAAGATAGATGTGGCATAGGTGAGGGCTCAATACTGTTTTGGACCTGATATTCTGGCAGGAAGTCTGCAGATGCCAAAAATTTTTAGTATCCAAAATTTCAGGTGGTCTTTTATGTGTTTGACGTCTGTGAGGCAGGCAGGAAGGGAGTACACTCTTGTCAGCCACATCAGTTGGGCTTCCATAAAAGTTGAATGAGGAGGAGAGGCTGAAGAAACAGTATCATTATCTTTCACATGTGTGGTGTTGCCAGTAACACTTTGGTTCTACCGGATCATTGAATAACTGCAATTCGGCCTCTGCATTGACTTATTCTTGGTGACACAAATGAAACACCACCCTACCAGCGCTTCATCGACCGAGCCAAAAAAACAAAAACACTGTCTTGTTGCTGTGTCGTAAGAAATTGTGTGAGAATCCTCTTAGACTTCTTTTTTTCGTTCTTCACTTTCACTTCAAAGTATTTAAAAAATATTCTATTTAATTCACACCTAACCTTCAATATTTGAATTAGCTTTGCACCTGAAATGTTCCCATTCACACAACTTTATAGCTTACACATCATTATGGTAACATTGTGCAATGTTAGCTTAAAAATCCAAAGACGTGCCGCAGTTTCACAAATACATTCAGGAAAAGTTGCTCTTCTTTACCAAGTGAAGGGTTAATAACACGAATGACCTGTCGACCCTACAATAAGCAGTTGCTAGTGACACTTTCAATTAATGTGCCTTGCAGTAGGTGTAAAATACCAGCTTGTGAATTGCCCAGGGTCATTGCTAAAGTGGGATCATTTCAATATTAGGCAGCACCACTTTTCATGTTGTTATAAAAATGGAAGTTGGTATCTTATATCGTTGTCTGGATGATCAAGCGAAGATGAGGTCGAAGTGGCGTGTAATGACTGAATATGTGATCAGGCAGCTTGCTGTGCAAGTGTTTGAGGGTTCAATAAAGGGAATTATATGATGGTCAGTAAGTGTATACTTCCACAAGTGCAGTGAAGCACCGATTCTAGCTTTGAAGTTGAGAAGCTTTGTTCGGTGTGTATAACGTTCAGGAGCTTATAGGAGCTTTTGTTGCATTAGTGTAGTAGTTTCTTGTGTGTTGGTGTACAGTGAACTTAATTTTTTTATTCCAGAACTTGTGCTCGTACCACGAAATAGTAAGCATTGCCGAGTGCTGCATCAACTTACACATCCTAGAATTCAAGAAATAAAAGTTTTATGCTACATACGTTGATACTTGACGCTGTCTTGTGGCTGGTGATGATGTGTGATGTCACGCTTGACCCACCACAGCAGTTGATGTCTCAAGAACTGTCTCATGCAGTTCACAATATGAGGGGCAATGAAGGTTCTTTTTTAATAAAGTGTCTGCGTGCTATCGAAATGAAAAGCAGGATTATAAAGAAATGCTTATGAATAAGCAGATCCATTTAATTAACATTTAATGTTGCAGGAAACTGGTGCATATGTTTATAATGCCAACAATATTATTGGTAAATTTTTCTGAAAACATTTTTCACAATGTGTTGAGAATTTGGGGCTTGAATGTTACTTTGGATATAGCCAAAGCCTTTGACACCAAAGGTGTCTGGGAAGAGATTTAGAATATAATGTAATTATAATACAGGCTGAGGAATATATTCGCACCTTAATAATGAGATCAAGTTTAGGGCTTTAATGAAAACATCACTCTGGTTTGGAATTTCGAGATGGTATGCTCATGTGGGAATATGGGGGGGGGGGGGCAATACCAATAGTCATATGTGTGAAAACTACAGCCATTAGTTGCTGTGATGCTTAGAAGCTCTTAACGTATGTGAAGAAATAACAGCCAACTTTTGTACATTTCAAATCAGTTCAAAAAAGAAATGGCAACTTTTTTTTTGTATTTGGAAGTTTGCGCTGGAATTGTGGATCTCCTAGCTTCACTGTGATCGCTGTTTTTTATGTACTGCAGAAATTTTAGGTGACATTTTTCAAAATCCCAGGCAATTTTCATAGCTTAAAGGGGCCCCGACACACATTTTCAAGTAACCACGAAATGAATTCACTGAAAGAGCTGATTGCCTCACGAATTCAACGCCTCGAAAATTTCAAGAATCCGTCCAGTGCGAGTGGAGTTACCAAGATTTGTCGTATGCTGCAATTGCATTCTCTATTCTTTCGTCCCAACGAAAGCGCTGGAAGCTAAGAAGGGAGGGATGGCAGGGGCAAAGAAAAACGTCACGCGCGTCTCATGACTTTGAGGACTTTTTTCTTTTTTTGCAATGCACAGGTTTTTCAGTGTGATTGCGTGCTCATGCGTGGACATGTCGCTTTAACAACCAAGAACGCCATGTTTAAATCAGCCAATAGCGGATAGATGGGCCTTTTATGAGTGATTTTTGGGTGTCTTCCGTAATTTTTGGAGAGAAGAAAAAGCAATTTTTAGCTCGCTTTGATCATTTATCATGAGTTCCAGGCCGTGTGCTGCGCTATAATATTTGGCTCGCGTGTTGTCGGGAGTCTCTACTACCAATCGGCAGCATTTTCTAATCATGCTCAAAAAGTGTTTCAGGGCCCCTTTAAGTCATTTCGTAGTGCCTGTTGATAGCAAGACTATCATGGATCAAAAGAAAAATTACGAAATTGTAATTATATGTTGGAACCACCCTGTGTGTTTTGGCAAGTACTACAAGAAAAAAAAAACACACACTGGCCCTAGCTTCTTCCCATCTGTACTGGCCACAAGTTGCGTGTACTGACCCTATACATTTGCCATTCATTTATTTCATTTCAGCGCGAGCAGTCCTGAAGACACTGCGTTACGGGACCCCCCTTTCTCACCTTCCGATTCTTCAAACAGCATGTCTGAAACTGCAAAAGATGGGTAATAACATTATTTCTTTGTGTTAATTACTTGTTTGTTTTCTGTTCACTCTAATGTCATGAGATTATGGCAACACATGGCTGATGCAGTGCACACTATCAACTAAGCAGCAATTATGGCAGTAAGATGCCCTAGCAATTACAAAAAGATAGCCGATATGGTGCATATACTTTGGAAGTGCGAGTGCGGTGTTTGCCGCCACTACTCGGACGAGCGTGAGTGTACCCCAGGACAACTGGCTGAGCGGTGGCGAAGCGCCCTTCTCAGCCCACGAGCAGTGGACCAAATCTGGGCTGTCCAGCGAGCCAGGGCTATCGCCGAGGACATCGCACGATGCTCCGCATATGACAGCTCTTGGAGGCCTAGCCCGGACCAGTGATTTCTCATTGGATCTTTAATAAAATTTATTACCTACTAATGTGCGAATTCGAGATGACAACTGTCATATCGTACCATAGTTAGCAGATCAGTTGTAATGCAAAGTTAAGGTGAGCAAATCGGTTCCTTATAATACTAAATTTGTTTCCGAGCAATGCGTGTATGCCTGCACTGTGTCTTTGGATCTGGAATTAAACTGTTACATAGAACAGTTCATTTTAAGGTCAACCTGCATTTCTAACAAGGTTTTGGTGTATCTATTTGATGCCCTTGATGAGAGTAGCTAATGTTTAGTTGAGACAACCTAAGTTCAGGGAAGGAAATTAAAAATAGTAGGTAAAGTGCTTACTGATGATACTTCTAAGCAATAAGAAGTTGAGAAGTGAAAGTTAAGGGAACCTCATTCATTCATTTTATTACCTCGAATGTCTCTGGTTGGGATATTACAGGAGGGAGTGGGTGATAGAAAGGCTATAAATATAGCGGTTGTTATAGTGAAATGGTTTAGATGAGCCGCTTGGTGTCGATGATGGTGGCGACATCGGTGGACATGTCATTCGAGTCTCGGGCTGTGCGCAGAAAAAACGATTGGTGAAAAGTGGCAATATGAGCTTTCAGTGGATAGACTTCGTCGCAGTGACTGCTACGGGGAAATGTGGTGGGCTTTTTTGATGTATGGCCTATCTAAAAGCAAAAAATGGAAGAACTTATGATACATGTTAGGGCGTGCGATTTCGTGGCACTTAGCCAGATATTGGAAAATTGACTCTGGTTCCCCCCTTGAGTCATCCGCAAGTTGCAGTGCATTGTGCAATTGTCTTGGTTTAGCAGCTGACAATCAGCAGGGTTTCTTGCAGAGGCACAGAAAAAGTGAACGATGAAAGCTTTGCTGCAGCAGTTGATGCTGACGTACCGAGTCCAGCTGCCTTCCTCTATCGAGCCCAGACTGTGGACTTCCCCGACAGTCCACACCTGAGGTCTGCTCAGAGGAAAACTGTGAGCACACTCCCATCTTTTGTTTAAAAGTGATCATTTGTTTTATTTACTTCTAAGCTTTCTTTCGTTTTTTATTGAGTTAATTGGCATGAAAGAAAACTATTAAACTGGTCTGGGAAAATAATTATTGGAACCTTGAGGTGCACTAAATTTGGTCCAAATATTGTGTAGAGAACACTGGTGACATTGCGTTGAATATTCAGTTTGCGTTGGAAATGGAAAGTTCTAGGCTGGGCTAGTCTAGCATGAATGAAACGAATTGGCGCAGCTTGCAGTAGTGGTGCAAAGCTGGAGCATATAGTGGAGCTGTGGACTTTCACGTTTTTCTGTATATTGCTTTTTCTTTTTTCCTCTATTTCTTCATCTCCCTCTCTACTGTTTGTTACTGGTGGTCTCTCTATTTCACTTTCTTGCTCTTTTCTTTTTTTGCTTTCTTTTTATGTATTTTCATTTGCTCTTTCTGTCTCTCTCCATTTCTGTATTTCTTTCTAGGTATGCCTTGATGTATGTTTTTTAATCATTTTTCTGTTTTCTACTTCTCTCTGACTTTCTATATTTTCTCTTTCTTCCCTTTCTTTCTGTCTCTCTCTTTCTTTTCATTTTTCTGCACTCACTCTCTTGCTGAGTTGTAGCATCCAATGCTGGACAAATTAGCACAAAGTACCATTCTCTCCTAGTACAATGTCCTTTTTTCATCTGTAATTCACACCTACATAATTGCGAAAGGTCCTTAATAAAGCTTGTGTAGGAAGCGTATGGGCTATTGAAAATAGTGGTGGTTTTGATATTGGTTCTATTTAGTGAGTTCTATTTACTATAAAAACTTCGTATATTTTTGATACACCAGGTAGTCACAAAACCTTAAAAGTTAGTTTAAGTGTTCAACAATAAATCTTGCATTCTTCATGCTAAATATCCATATTTGCAAAAAATACCTGACATTTCGCTGTGGCTTCTTCTTTTCATTTAGGGTTCCACCTGCGGTGAAGATGAAACAGATGATGAAGTTTTGTCTAGAGGGGAGCATATGTCAATTTCTGAAGCTCGAAGAGGTATTCACGATTTTTTTTTCATTTTATATATTACGGTTGGTGCTCATTTCAAGCTGTCACAGCTGTACTTTTATCACATGGATCGAGAAACTTTCTAGATACTTAGTAAAAAACTATAATTGCACTCATATTTCACAATTCGGGTCATTTAAGCCTACAATTCACGATAGATGCTACATGGTTTCAGAGACAAATGTAAAACGGAGGTAATTTTCACAGCATCGGTATGTGATCAGTGTTTAACATTGTTTAGTGTTACTTTGTCCAATACATGACACGTCTATTTGCGTTTGTTTTGAGTGATCCCATTATTTGCGGCACATGACATTTATTATTGCCGTAGCACTATGAATAACAGTCTTTAATGCTTTGTGATGACACAGCACCTTCCTGTTCTCCAACACCAGGCCAAGTAAGCAACCTTGAGTTGAGCCAGCCTTTGAGCCTGGCTTCAGAGCTGGAGGAGTACTACGAGGACAGCCTCCTGAGCGGGAGACTGGCCGTTCCAAATTTAGAGAAGTCACCCGTGCTGCCTCCTCTCTCAAGTCACTCATCCACTCCCGAATTCGAGGCTGACGATGAGGAAGCCCAGTCTGTGTCGATGCCGAGCTTAGGTTTTTCCTCGCCTAACAATGACTCCTATGCCCTCGTCAGACACTCAACGCCCAACGCGAGCAAGACTTCGCTAGACCCCATAGCCGAACAGTATTCTGATGACGTTGCTCGCATTAATCTACTCAATTTGCCTCCTCCCTTGGAAAATGGCAACTCTTTTCTTTTCGAGGAGAAGGCCTCTGGAGAAGTGCCGGACGAAGACCTTGTCGCGAAGATAAGGAGTTGCTTCGATGAGGTGAAAATCAAAGACGGCTACGTCCTAAGCGGCCGACTGCAAGACCTACTGACCCCGCAGGAACTTGACGAGATTGTCAACAACTACGTGTCGTACTCCAGCTTCATCGACGACAACATTTTAGAGGCTGTTGTGGAATTGGCTGGCGGGAGCCTGAGGAACGGCAGCGGCTGTCAGAGTCGAGAAAAGAAAGTGATTGTGCCAAACTTTACGCCATTTTCGGACGACTCCAGCGACATTGTAGTCGTAGCTTACGAGGAGGACAACAGCATCAATCCTTGCAGCAACGTCAGTAAGACGGCGACCCTTGAAAAGAAGAGTTTAGCTCACTGCGGGGGCGGTGACAACCACGATGTTCCAGCCGCCGAGACCTTCCACTCCTTGAAGAGGATAGTCGTTGAGGAGTCTGTCCTGAAAAAGCTGGACATGCTTCCCGGTACTGGAATTGCAAACAGATTCACGGCTGACTCGTCTCGTAGTTTGTCGTCGCTGCCGGCTAACCTCTCTTGGGAGGAACAAAATGTCGAGGTGAATGCTGCCCGTTCAGATCCAGAACTACCGGTAGTGGCTCTTCCAGAACAACCCTTGAACGGCAGCGTTGCTCCTGCTGCTTCTGCAGTCTCTCCACCTGAGCTTGTTTCTGAAGAAATGCAGCAGGAAAATGACTACAGTGCCCCAGCAGGTTTGTGGGTCACCGCTTTACATCGGCCGTCAATAACATGCTTTCTTTGCTGTGCAGCTACTAACACCCTGACTTTTTTCTTCACCCCTACTAGTTCGTGTGCAGCTGTCCAGTTTGCAGCGTCCGGACGTCTTGAAATTGGGAGTGGTGTTTACCGCTTATATGCTTGCTGCTTTAGGGTGCTGTGCATGTTTCCCAAGGACATGTTTCTCAAGGCCCTCGCTTCTGCAAATCTTGATTTAATGTCCGGTTCTAGATACATTGTTAAATTTTGTGTGAAGTAGCCCTAACTACAACAACCAGTGATCAATATAATGGTATTTGATATGTGTCGTACAACGTCTTTCATCTTATTCTAACCTTGAGTTAAAGAATCGTGCATCACTGCTTTGTTTTCACTCAAATTTTTTTTTTGCTTGGTTGCGTTTGCTCGTTGACATCATTCACTGAAATGCTTTATTTTTCTTGCCTGGTCTGTCATGATATTTCAGTTTCGTAAACCCACCAAATTAGTCTTTGTACCTTCAGCTGTTCACTGGTACGGTTAAGTACTCATACAGTGGTGGTGGCTTATTTTTATTCGTGAGATATCATAAAAGCTGAAATGCCAAGTGTTTCCCTTAATGATTTAAAAAAAATGTGAGCTTTACGAAAAATTTGAGTAAGAGTCATGTAGCAATAATAGTTGCACTAAAATACATAATATATTGTAAAAAAGAAAGTAGTTTATTCTATGACATTGCTTGCTGTCCCGTCCTTGTTTAGTTTCTTATCCTTTTAACATTTTGTCTGGACTGCTCCCTGTTGTGTGCCTGCCTTACTGTGGTGCCTCGTTTCACGAAGGTGTTCTTCGTTCACTGTTGCAGAGAGGCCCTCAAGCCTGAGTGGTGCCAACAGGAGTAGACGCAAGATTAAAGTGAACCCAGACATCCTTCATGCCCAGATCGGTCTTGACGATGACCAGAAGAGCCTCTCGTCGATGAGCAACAAGAGTGACGGGGACGTCTTCTCACCTGCGGACGACCTGGCAACGCCAGATATCGAGACTCCTGATGAACTGGGTGACTCTGTGCTGGGAAGTGAGTGCAACTACTGTGGATTCATAAAAAACAAAGGAAGGTTTGGGCAGAGTGTTCAGAGGTAGGCTTTCGCTTAGCTTGAGGTCACACCCTAGTAGACCTAAATCTTGACACAACGTTGCAACATTAAGAAAGTTGCTTCAACATTGTGGCACCATTGCTTGGTACTAAGGCAGTTCTACTCCAAGTTACAGCTGTTGCATTTAAATGAAGTGTAGAACTTATAGATTTATGTGAATGTCAGAGAGGTAATGAAGCACCCCTCGGGCTTAGTGAGAAAATGCATCCCGCAGATAGCAGACAGACACTGCCATGAACATCGTAGCCAAATTTTGCAGTCCTGCGTGGCAAGGACAGCTTATGAGCGGAGCGTGAATTTGCCATTTTCTCAGGTGTCCGCTTTTGAGACAAAGGCCCGCGCCCACTCGCTTTAAGGCTGCCGGTTTTCATTGTTTGATGTCGAACAGTGAGTAGTATGCCAATCGCTAATAGCTGATATAAATCAAGTGCAGCATTTGGGTCAGATGCGTTTTTTCCCATGAGGCACTGCCATGAGCCAGCACAGTGCTTCATAGTCTGCTAATATTACATGATGACCCGCACACATGCACAGAAATAACGATGAGAGAAAGTGGTCGCTTTTCATCACGTGTGCTCAAGGTCATGATGTGTGCTGACATAGCTTCTTTTCCATGTGCCATTCGTACCTGCTTAGCTTTCAGCTCGTTTATTGGGATGAGAGAAGAGAGAAAACACTTAAGCCTTGTAACTTTGTTGTTCGCAGATCCGAGAAATTTTCGCCACTGTGGATTTGTATGGCAATAAACACCGATACTGCGGTCATTCGATTATTACTTGGAATGTTGTTCATGACCGCTTTAAAAGGAAGGAGGTGCTTGTGTTTTGATGCAGTGAAACTTCGTTCGACCAAAAATTTGATATTGAGAATTTTGCCATTGTCTGATAGTTAATTTCTTTATCCATCAGAAAATTTATCACATTTGAATACTCGTGGTTTCAAAAATAATTTTTAGCCCATGTTCTTTGCCACATTGACAGGAACACTGGGTATACCTTTATGTATTTGTTTAATTTGAGACAACATTTTTGGAGGCTCGTGTACTTCTTTCTCATGAACTGTAAGGCATAAGCTAAGGAAAATTCTCCCATAGGTTATTGATTGGCATTTAGATAACTGGAACTAAAATCAGTAGCTTAGGTGCACTTGTATTTTTTTTAGTTTAAAAGAAACCATCTATAAGTGGTAATTTTCATGCATCAACAAACTTAAAGAACAGAACAAATCTAGTGTTTGTTGTACGCTCAAAATTTTTGGTTGCTCTTTTATAAAGTGTTGCTCAGTACCTTTGTACAAATATGCATGGCTCTGCAGAAATTAGAGCTCAACAAAGGAACATACGGTATGTCGAGAAAATGAAAAAAAATGGAAAAATAAAACAGTAAATACAATTTAAAACTAATTATGTGCCCCAATGCAACATGCCTTTATTCTTAAAGTAATGTGTAAATTGTACAACCTTAGCTTTTAGTACCACTGCTGTGCAGATGAATTTTAAAATCATTTTCAGAGTCTCATCCTACCTTAATCCAGATCCTTTCACTGCCGTAATGGCAGTGTTTATTTAGTATGTTAAACTCCATGAATTAGGCAAAGCAGAGGTAAATTTTAATGGAGATGTTGCACAGTAGCTGTAGTTTATGACTATGTTAGTGTGTGTACGAATCGAAGTGTGTTGAAGTTGTCAATAATGGGAAATTTTAAAAATTCTGCTTGTGGGTCTGCTTCTGCTCTGCATGAAGACAAGAGAAGAGGAGAGAGACGTGAATATACAGCTGTAACTGGCCGTTTGTTAGCTTATTTTAATATCCACTTATATATAGAACAGTGACGGCTATAGTTTTGGGGCTCATTACATTGATGTGTAAAACTATCCTGCTTGTTTTACAGGAAAACCAGCCTAAGGGTCACTATATGTACAATAATTCTTGTGTTCATTTGGAAAACATTCAATAACTCACTATGTGATTAAAGCCTCTCTGTTTTAATGGCTCTATTGCCTTATTTTGTTTTCCGGCCTTTGGTACGTTCAGTGTGCTTTATATGCTGTCGTTTTCTGCCCCAAACAGGAGATGACTCGACCCTGAGTGACTCAATTCCTGAGATGTCTGCTCGAGAAGAGTACGCAGAGGAGAGAAGCTGGAAGACTTGCAACGTGGGTGGTGTCGAACGCAAGATTGACATGAGGGTGATCGAGCCTTACAAGAAGGTGCTATCGCATGGAGGTATGCATGCATGTATGATCTTTACCTAACTCCTGTGGCAACATATAGCGCTAGAAGACACCATCAACTAAACATTGCATTAAAACAGCTCTTGGAGCGTGTCGGTACACGTACATATTCGTCATGCGTAAAGTGCAGCGCGCACGGGATTATAGATGAAAGAGAAAAAGTAAACAGGACTATTGTTGGTGATACGTGTTCTTACTGTACCACTCCAGTGATGCAAGCAGATGCATACCACCTTATATGGACATGTCAAGGGTTACACCCAATACGCTCCGGTCACCTCCTTCAAGCCGGCCTTCGCTACAGCGACACAGCCAGTTACAACCGCTGGATGCATGACAATACATTCCACTAAACGCTACTTCACTTCATGCACAACACCGACCTAAATGGCGCACATTCAATATGCATATATGCAAAAAAATATTATGCCTTAAAGGAAAGTCTATATCACAATTAAATAACAAAAAAAAAAGACTATTGCTAGTCTTGTTTTGCTCCTTCCCTTTCCTCTGTCGTTCCCGTGCACGCAGCACTTCGCATGTGATAAATATTGCGCCTTATTTCATCCTTATAGATACTCGTAAATACAGCTTTTTTTCCTGTGTGATTGAACACTGCAGTTCATTGCCTGGTTGAACTTGCTCTCTTCCTTCAACTTTATTTTTAGAAGCGGAAGCTATTTAATAGTAGAAACACTTAGT
Organism: Rhipicephalus annulatus; assembly: GCA_013436015.1. Lineage (NCBI taxonomy): Eukaryota > Metazoa > Arthropoda > Arachnida > Ixodida > Ixodidae > Rhipicephalus > Rhipicephalus annulatus. Next base: position 28,799 of record WOVY01011997.1, read on the forward strand.
TCAGCCGTGTCAGGATGCTTTGTGAATCTGCTGCCTTCAACTCAATTTTCTGCTAGCAGGCGCGTACTACATTGGAAATGTGACTTTGGTAAATGTTCGTTTAACCAAAGTGCGTATATGTATACAGTTGTGCTGATTGATTTCGTTTCCCCGTATCCACCAGCCACGGCGGCCGCATTTTCGATGCAGGCAAGAATGCTAAAGGCCCATCTAATTGAAGTGCATGAAGTGTGTCTTGGGTGGTGAAAATTTCCGGATCTCTTCATTGCAGCATCTCTTATAATTATAGTGTAGCTCAGGGTCTTAAAACGCCAACTATATCATCATCATCATCATCATCATTTGTTGCCTTATCCAGTGCCCGCTTATAGTAAAGTGCACTGTGTTTCTTTGTTTTGTCAGGCTACTTCGGAGAGGATCGTCAAGCCATCATTGTGTTTAGTGCATGCCACCTACCTGATCGGTGCCGGAGAGACTACGACTATGTCATGGATAATCTGTTCCTGTAAGTTTTCGTAAAGCCTTCTCTGGTTAATTTTTTTTAAATTGCAAAGCTTTTTTCCGGAAGATACACATTACTTTCTTCTGTAGCTTCGTTCTGCTGTTCAGCAAATGACAATTTTTTTAAATGAACGGATATGAAGCACGAGCGCTAAGATAATGTTCTTTGAAGTTTTGGATGGCTGATATGTATGGTGGGCATAATCTGTAACCTATTGCGTTTACACTTTACGAAGGCTCAGCTGCTTTGCTTGAATATTACACAAAAGATGCCAGATATAGTTGACATCACATTTGAAGGTGCTCTTGAACTTGCACTCCGTAAATATGTCGCATTGTTGATATGTCAACAAGAAGGCACATGGTGCATGCAATCTATGGTGCTTGAGGCAGTGTTGGGCTTTCTGTAGGGACACTGAGCTGTCTCTTTTTTTTTGTGATAACTATATGAAGTTCTCTCTCATACCACTGTGCCTGTATGTCACCAGTCTTAAATGCCACCGTCAAATTGACGATGATTGTGACCGCTCCTTTGCAGATACGTTTTGTCAACTTTAGACGAACTCGTGGTTGACAGCTACGTCCTGATTTACCTTCACGGGGCCACCGAGCGCAGCAAGATGCCCAGTTTTGGTTGGCTGAAGCGCTGCTACCAAATGATTGACAGGAGGCAAGCACCTATCCTATTTCTCTAGTTTTCAATCTTCAGTTTAAGGGGGGAGGATACCATGGAAGGGCAACTTTTTTGCTTGTTGAGATATCCTAATGAAATTTTCTGTGTAATAATAAAGCCATTTGAATAACCACGAAATTTCATGCATTTAGGTTTACTGGTTCCCAAGTTACAGTGATTTATCAGGATAGTTCACATAGGTTTCTTAGTCAGGCTCTGGTGAATTTAATAAATGTGCTAGCACTGTGAAATTCACTGTGATGATTCCTGGATGGGTGCTTTGCACAAGGACAGAGCCCTTTTTTTTTTAGTTTGCTTGCTGACAATTTTTAGCAGAGCACTAGATAGGGTGTTTGCCATTGAATATTTATCGATTAAGTTTTAATTAATTATCACAAATTACAGACACAATAAATTTAATAAACGGCTCTGTCAGTGTGGGCTATTTATTAGGGTACATAATAAAACAAATCTGATAGAAATCAGATGAACAGTTGCAGAGATATCACCAGACTAAACAGCCTCACTGGCCAAAAAAGTCAGTCTCAGAAAACAGACTTTGAAAGTTTCGAACACATATTTTGGTCTAAAATGACCCTGCAAAGTAGCTAGAAATGTTCTTTAGGACTTTTTTACCACTTTTTCTACCTGTGTTGCAGCTGTTTTTGAGCCTTTTTCACATGGAAAGGGTCTTTTTCCGCTGCCCGTTGTTTGTTGGCATAGCGTCATCCGTTGCTGACGTAGTGCCGTGCTTTGGTTGCACAGCAACACGTTCGCTATTCTCCGCGGCTAACTCCTCGCATGTCTACGAACGTGTTGGCAATTGCACAGTCCATGGCGCGGTCGCATAGATCGGGGTCGTAATCACTGCAGTTAGCGAGCGCAGCGCATCAGGCGCGCTTGAGCACGAAACATCAACACCAGCCGCACTTGTCACGACGAAGTGTTGCGCTGATGATGTAGCATTCTCGAAGTTGTGATAAGCGTCAATGCAGACATCGTCTTGAAGAGACAAAGGAGAAGATGCTCAGCATCGATCAGACTGTTACCCACGCGTTCGCGTGTGAACGAGCCTCACCATGTGTACGAGCTTCATCAGACGCTTTATTCAAGAGAACGCATGCCGAGTCCCAAACTTTGCCCTGCCCATTGTTAGTGACAGAACAACAAACAGTGTCCTGTGAACATGGCGAAAGATTGTCTAGTTAAAGATGCTGAAAAATTGAAGAGCTCATGTGAGAACCGAGCGGAATGATCGCAAATGGGGGACACACAAAGCACGCCCAGGGAACACTGGCACTTGCAAGGCCAGCGCTGGAGCAGACGGTGAGCCGGGGCACAGGTGGATCATCGCGCACAGCAGCCAATAGGAGCTGCGTAATCGCCCACTCCTTCGAGAGGCGCACGCTACTTCCAATCGTGGCTTCATATCTGAGCCGCAGAAGACTTCAAAACTTCGAGGGCCCCCAATTATGAGCGATTCCTGCCTTGGCCACGCCGCTGCTGCTGCCTCAGGTGGCGGAAAAAAAAAGCAAGAATTCACGAGAAAAACAAGACCAAGATAGCGCTGCTAAGCTGCGTGGTTGGGAAATTGCAAACGCGCGAAGTTGGGGTATTTTCAGTGCTCTTTGGCCACTCGCCGGCTGCCACGACTTGTTATATAATTTATTTGACGTACTTTCACTATTAAATAAACATTAATATTTATAGAATAGGTAGTTTATACGACATACTACCCGAATATGTAGTTCTCAAAAAATATACTTTTTCACGATTTTTTAATTTTCAAAGGATGCATCCCCTTAAGTTCAAGGGGCAAACGGAAGGTAGGAAATGAATAAATGCAGTTGTTACGTTAATTGCACTGGTATGACTGTAAAGTATGGCGAATGAGTAAGCTAGTATGGATGGCACCCAACACACTTGGTCCCTTATAATTTGCATGAATTATGCATGTTGACGACAAGTACTTATGACATGAAAAATACACTCTCTGATCCCTGTAATTTTAACTGCCAAACTTAGACATAATGAAGCATCACTATCTGGGCCGCTACTTCGATACCCATTTCTCAAATCTGTATCTGTTTTATGATACTTCGATACCTTTGTTTAGTCAATTTCGAGTAGTAGCAAAAACTACTGTGTACAGGAGGCATAAGTCTGCATTTTGTTAAGCAAAGTTAGCTCTGCTTACCTTATTTGTAGTATATTACTAGAGATCACAGCAAGTTAAAATGGCTTCAAGATGACAATGACAATCAACAATTTTAGACGAACTCTTGGGACTTACGTACTCATGCAGTGCTAGGGGCTTTCTATAAAAGTTGTTGACTCGGCAACATTTTTTTTTTTGCCAAGCTTCGTTAAAGGCTAGCTCCGGCAAGTTTTCGACCATGTCGAGCTAATGATGTTTCTATGTTCCCGAGACACTCTTGTCCCGAGCCCAATAGCTAAAATGCTCTTGAAAATAATTTTTAATAGGCAAAAAGGCGCAATACCGAAACCGAAACCCAACCGGGCTCCCTGTCTGTGTATGACGTACTATTTGGTAAGAACCGGAGGCCGTACACTGGTCCCGCTGGCGCAGAGTATGAAAGCTGTGAAAGCCAGGCCAGCGAAGCGCCGGCCAAGCAGCACAGAGGAAGGAGGAAAGCTTTCCCATGTTATACCCATGCCAAACACCACCGCAGTCGCCTTGTGGCCAGCACAATGAATGCTGTAGCGGTCAAAGCAGCGATGCCATCGGCTGCGTCACTGTGATGTCCTGCCAAACTCAACGTCACACAGACAGTGTTGCCAATAATTCTCGAAAGCGAGGTGAGCTTTTCGAGGCAAATTTTAAAATTTATTTCCAAGCAATCGGCGCATCTCTCAAGTCTGTAATTTGGCAGCATAAATGACGAAAATGTGCAAAGGAACGTACCCAGCGAATTTTATTGATATCCATTGACCTCAACAAATCACTGGAGTTGGTCTTTAACTATCAAAACAAAAACTTTTACAAGCTCATCAAAAGCCTCTTGAAGTACTATGTTGACAATAAACTGAGAATCTTGATTTCTTGCAGATTGCGGAAAAACCTGAAGGGGCTTTATCTTGTGCACCCCACCTTCTGGCTGAAGACTATTGTTATTATGACCAGGCCTTTTATCAGGTCAGCTCTCTTTGCACTGATTTTTTTTCACATGTGTTTCTACTGACGTGGCATCACGCATAAATGTTATGTTTGCTGAGGATTTTTATTTGCTTTTTTTACTTACAAGAACTTGTCAAAATTGTCTATGAAAGACAGCAGAATTGTAGTTAGCAAAACCTCACTAATTGAACCTTTGTTAATTACAAATATTTTCACTTAGATTCGTTCTCTGGTTTTGCCAGCAGATGTTTTTGTTAATGGCACTAAACTGTCAAATTCGAATAAATGTTGCTGCACCCTGGTAAATTTTATTTATGGCACACTGAGGAGTGAGAACTCTAGCCGGCGGGTTCACAAGGCTTATGCACTTGGGAATGAATGCCGTGAAAGACACCCAGTATTGAGTTACTGTTAAAGTGTGTAATAGAATACTACATTGGCATTCCAGATGCATTGTAGATTTTTAATAACCAAAGTCGACGGAATTGTGAACATCTTTGCCGTAAGCTGTCTCACACTGTGAGAAAAATAAGATTTCGAAGGCTAAATGTTTGTGAAACCAGCAGACCAAACACCTGCTCTTATCAGTGAAATGTGACTCGATAGAGAGAAAGATCGCTTTAGAGTGCTAGCACTGGCTTGCCTGGAATGCTCCTAAACCTCATTTTTCACGCTTTCTTTCAGCTCCAAGTTTAGCAGGAAACTGCGTTTCGTATATAGCCTCGAAGAGTTGTCTTGGGTTGTGCCGCTAGACCACGTGTGCATACCTGACAAAGTGAAGCAGTAAGTGAGACCTTGCCACATGGCTTGGGCTTGTGCATGCCATTTCTGTATCAACTGCATGGCCCTCTATGTGTAGTATTGTTGCATTACAATTCTGCTGTTGATAATCACTCTTTTGTCTTGATAGTTGCATTTGCTTTGGGGAGAAACCTGTAATCCAAAGTTCATCCTGTTTCTAATGGAGATATGGTTGTCACCTTGGTCATGAAAGATAATAGAATGGGTAGTCTGTTGGATGTGCTCCGTAGGCAGCTTTTGGCATGCTGTATTATAGTCGTTTTTGAAAGTTGCTAAGGATTTGGATGAAAAGAAAGAAGAGCGTTAGTCAGGGAAGCTTTTGCATTGATTAAACATAGACATGCCTTATGATTAATCGCTCAATAATGTTAAAAGCCCAGAAATGTATGAAGAAAGATATATGAGATGTACCTTGCTGGTTGCCAGGCAAGTTAGCTTCACTGCAGGTTACGGAGCCCTTGCTAGACTTTACACAGAGCCTCTGATCTTCAAAATTCAATTAACTACACTCGTTTTACTTAAATTCCTGTTTTTATATTATAAATGTACTTGTGTTGCAGCTGTCAGATATCTTCTCTTCCAAAAACCAAAAGAAAAAAAAATTGTTCGAGTATGTGGATGTAAGGAGGTGAAATTGGTGACCAGTGGTTCCAAAAAAGCCATACGGCATCATTTTAAAACTGATTTGTGTGTTGGGAATCAGTATTTCAGTGCAAATCACTGTTTTGACATGTCATCACAGGTTTGTCTTGTCTTTTGAATTTTCTATTCAGTTTGCGTAATTAACTTTGGTGCTCATCATGATTCTGCTAAAGCTTGTGTCCTAACATGTTGTAGTGATTAGTATCTTCGACATCAGTGTCTGCATGCAGCGATAGTTTATGTACCGAGACTTGTAGTGCTACTTATGTTCACCTTGAGGCATAACACTCATACCTAGAGACATAACACTCATATTTATCAGTCAACTGTTGATAGCCAAGGAGCCTTATTTGATAGCCAAGGAGCCTTATATGAATATGGTAGCCATTGGCATTTGCTTGACCATTACTTTCCCTGTATGTTGCCGATACTAACTGCGTTGTTTTTGTCCCTAACCCTCAAAAGATATGATGCTGAGCGTATCCTTGAAGGATAGGAGAGCTTCACTCCTCTTCCTGGAGGTAATTGATGCTTTTGCTTCTACCAGCCTAACCTAACATGCTTTTGTGTTTGTTGTGTCGTGACAATGTCTTGTTGCTTTTACATTAGTGCGTATAATATTTTCTACAACACATGATACTAACTACTATATGATCACCGGAGTTCTACAGAGAGCTGCACAGAAGCCGAAACAACCAGGACGATATTGTATGGAGCAATAATAACCCAGAGGAGTTCGACATTCTACCAGTAACGATAGGGGAAGTAAGGAAAGCCCTAGAAGGAAGGCAAAGAGGCAAAGTCGCTGGTGAGGATTAGGTAGCAATGTACCTGCTGAAAGATGGTGGAGAAATTGTGTTAAGAAAAACTGGCAACCTTATATACGAAGTAGCTCTTGACGGGAAGGGTACCAGAATCTTGGCAGAACGAGATCATTTTAATCCATAGGAAAGGAGACGTTAAGGACTTGAAAAATTGCAGGTCGATCAGCTTACTGTGCATTCTCTACAAACAATTTACAAAAATAATAGCTAATAGAATTAAGGTGACATCAGAGTTCAGTCAACCAAAAGATGAAGAAAGATTTCGTGCAGGCTACTCTACAATAGACCATATTCATAATATCAATCAGGGAATAGAAAAATCTGTGGAAAACGGCCAACTCTTGTACATAGCATTCATTGATCACGAGAAGGCGTTTGACTCTGTCGAGACATGAGCAGTGATGCAGGCACTACAGAATCAGGGCGTCGACGAGCTCTACATAAGCACACTGGAAAAAAATCTACAGCGGATTTATAGCCACTGCAGTTCTTCATAAAGAAAGCAACAGAATTCCAACAAGGAAGCCAAATCCCAGTCGTCACAGTGGAAGCATTCCCCTTCACCAAGACTAAAAGCTCGCCAAATGCGCAGCAACGTCGAAGTGATGCCAAGTGCTTTCTTTGACTCCCAAGGTGTAGTATACCACGAGTACGCACCACAGGGTAAAACAATCACCTAAGAATACTACAGAGACGTCCTCCGTTTCCTACGTCATGCTGTGTGGCGCAAGAGACCTCAGTTGGGGTCAACAGGAAACCGGTCCATCTTTCACGACAATGCCCCTGCACATTCCTCACACTTGGTTCACACTTTTTTGGCAAAAAGTCAGACGCCTGTAGTTCAACAAGCTTCTTACTCTCCTGATATGGCCCCCTGTGACTTTTGGCTGTTTCCCAAACTCGAGAGTACATTGAAAGCAGAGCGATTTCAGACAAGGAAGGACATTATGTCTGCAACGACAGCTGAGCTAAACTCCATTCCTAAAGAGGCCTTCTCAGAATGCTTCCAACAATGGCAGCACTGCTGGGAGAAGTGTGTGGAGTCTCAAGGGGACTACTTTGAGGGGGATTACGTTTCCAACGCTCCAATTACGCCATTTTTTTTTTCTTTCACCAAAGGTCGGACACTTTCGTAACAGAGCTCGTTACAGTGTGTCGTCACGTCTCAATTTAGTTTTTATGTGGGAAACACCTTGCAGATCCTGTTAAGCATCAAGAGGGGAACTGTATTAGAGAGCAATGGAGTACAATGGAAAAAATTAAATCTTGCAATACTGTACAGCATCTGAACCAAAGAACACAGCAAAGCACTGAATTCTCTAATGAAACAGCTATACAATAAAAAAAATGCAGATTGAGCAAGAAGTGAGCACAGGTATTTGTGAAATAATTTGACTGATTATCAAGCGATTTCATTGGGAAGACCATTCTAGTGATATATGGCACGTGGTGTAGCAGATGAATAGAAAGCAGCAATTAAACCAAAATGTGCCTGAAACTGAGATGATTATGTGATCTTGCAGACGTTCGTGACAAATGTATTCGTTCTATTCCTACGTGTCTGAACTTACCATCCTATTGAAATACCTGATGAGCGTTCTCCCAACTTCCTTCTTACCAGGTTGCATACTTTGGTGTTCACTCTACAAGTGAAAAAAAAAAAAATTGTGTCGTTGCTCCTCTTGGGTTTTACTATCAGTGCATGTGAAGACTGCGACAGGTTGTGTTTCGTCCTTGCTTTAACAGTGAACATCGTCAACCATCATCTTTCAGACTGGAGTTTGAGAACATGATAAAGGAGAAGAAGAGGAAACTGGGGAGCAAAAAGGTTCTTCCAGGACCGAGGCATGTTACGGATGATGTATCCTAGTGACTTTGTTGCTCGTAGCACCTGGTGAGCCGATGGAGCTGGTGCTTTGTCAAAACTGTATTCGTTATGACAGTTGTGATTTATAGCTTCTCGGCACTGTACAGAGTAGAGAAACCCTGGGCACTTGCATTCACCTGGTTTGGTTGTACAGCTGACGTGTTTGTTGGCTCGTACTATATAAGGTTGTAAACCAGCCAAGAATATTATTTCAAATAAGGAGCAGCTGCAAGTTATGAGTAGGTCATGTTGAGACCTGGGAATGCATGTATTTATAATGTGTTTGTGAAAATAAGTGTTTCTTTCGAATGTCTTTTATGTGCTCTTATTTCTTCCTCACGGCCTCCATACAAAGCTGTGCTTTAAGATATGTGCCACCTTGCTCAAATGCTTCAGTGACAACAAGGCTTACTTTGTATATTAATTGCACAGAAATGTACACTTACCAACTTTTTTCATAGAAGGTCACATGCATAAATTTATGATGAAAGAGTGCAAAAAGAAATGCTGCATACAAGGGCTGAAGAGACCTTTGGCACTGCTGCTGTGCTATGCTTCTTACCAAACATATCATTGCTACCTCTATATCATTTTCATAAGTGTACATTCATTGTTCAGAGAGCACTTGATCAGATTCTTTACTGATGTGCAGTAGCTTTTGTGTAGGTGAACTAAGTTTCTGATCAGCCAGTGGTGCAGCACCGAGTGTGTGTGAGCAGCGGTAGTGCTATAGTACATCATACCCGAGTGGTCTCAGTGCCGGTGTTTTTTTTTTTTTTTTTTGAAATCAGCATTGCTGTTACAAGAGCTTGTTTCTAGTTACAGAGTTTATAGAGTAGTTGACTGTTAACCTAGAGCTGTTTGCACCTAGTATTTTGGAGCACCTACTCGCCAGCATGTTTCCACGTGCATGTTTTGTTTCCACTCAGCTGTTGTGTGCTGATTGTGCCAGCAAACACAGGCCCTCAAGTATTGCGCTCATGTATAAACCTGTTTCGATCTTCCTATTCTAGCCTACACTGTTGTGCTTGTTGTAGTTACGATAATAGTCAAGACCGGCACATATTTTACATATGCACTTACCATGTTGGAACATCATCCATTTGGGCGTGCGCTATCATACGCCCGAGTCTTGGAGTATTGTGTTTGTGCGGAAAATTCACGCATTCAGGACGCCTTTTAGGCAGCTCGACGTAATGATGTCAGGAACTGTTGAAAGGCATTTAAGTAAAATGTTCATGTTATCTAATGGAATCATTTAGCTAGCTTCAGTAGATTTGTTGCTACAGCAGGCTTCTCTGCGTGGCTGGGAATGCGCTAGTACTGTGCCGCACCTTTTTCCAGTTGCACCCGTCTTGTTTTGTTAGTATTAACGCATGTGCAAAAGCTCTCTTTACTGTTTTGAGCTTGCATGAAAGCGCTATACTGGCCTGTGCCTGAAATTTTGCATAACTGCCTGTTCACGTGTTAAGACTATCATTGTTGTGTAATAGTGTTCACGGCTCTCTTCTGCATTTCTCACGCATTGCTTGTTTGCACCAGTGGGTCAAAGGCGAGAAAACTCTTATTTTTTAAAAGTATAATGATGTTTGAGCGTTGCTGCAGTACAATAAGCACTGTTAATTGCTGCTCTTCAAACATTAATAAAATGTTGGTAACTCAGTACTTAAAATGTCAGTAAGGGCCTGATAAAACTGTTGACTAGTTGTTGGAAACATTTCCTGTACTCAGAAAAGTGTAACCAATGGACCGTTCAATAAATGAAATAATTAGAGTGTTTGTGGTCTACTTTCATTTTCAGTGCAACTTTCGACTGTTGCTTCAAGAGTTGTCAGTAATCTGTGTATACACATGCAGTAACGTAAAACTGCAGGGTGATCTTTAATAGAGGCCCTCTTGAGCAAAGCCTTTATGGAGTCAGCCTCTTGGGGTCACGCGGGAACATCGACGTTTTCCTGATATTGTCCAGGCCCAAGTACAGCATCGTAACTCGTTCAAGGCCTGCAAGGTAAGAAACAAATCCATAACGTTCAAGACCGTGGTACGGATCAGAAATGGTGTCTCTGTTATTTGAGGGTCGCAACATGCACTAGAAGAAATTACATTTAAAATAATGTGCGATAGCGTTTCTTTGATTTAATGAGCATCAAATGCACCAAATATCAGAGCTGAGAAAATGCTGTTACATCTGAAGTAAACCAGAAACATTAGAAGACGTAGGTCGAGCACTGTTTTTATACAGCATCATCATGTATAAAATAAAGCAAGAAAAAATTGTACATGTTATGAACCATTGTTGGGTTTAGCCTATAACAAGAAAATAAAAATATTGTCTCCACAAAAAAAAAAAAAATTGTATGTCAAACAGTCACCCACCTATTCCACCACCTGCGTGTGGTGGTGCACCATACCGGAAGGAGTCTATGTAGGCCTTGATTTTGCTGATATCTACAGCAGTAAGAAATGAGGACAGCATGTTATTTTTGAAATGATTTGTACATTGCATAGTACTATGAGAGATTAAAATCTCGTGAAAGGGTAACTCATGCCGGCATTTTGAAACAAATGGGCCCGAGCAAGAAGGATGTAGCGCAATGAACCATTGCATTACTCTGTCACACTCTAGAGCTCCAATTTATAAAAAGAAACACACAAAACAGATGGCTGTAAATATTTATAATGCTTCTGTCAACTTCTGCGCAAAACAACCCAAGAAATATGCAAGTCTTCACACACTTTCAAACATACACAACGAGAAAATATGCATAAGTGGCTACTAACCAACTCCATGTTCTTTGGCTCTTTCTGTAAGAAAATCTGGATCGTGAATTCGCTGGGCGCCAGACAGAATCTCTTCCCCACGCATGAACATGTCATACGAGTTTGACACTTTCTGTAATCAGAGTGAAACGTGTTGAAATAGGCCATGCCAGCAACGATTCCAACCAAATTCATTAACAAATGTAAACTGCCAATTCAAAGGTTGTGGTGCAATCAACATAGCTTTAAGGGTCTTTAAGCAAAGTAAATTGTTGCAGTTTCATTCCAATGATTGAACATGGCTGTAACAAACAAAATTAAATTACAAATAAAAAACTTAAAAAGTCCATTGCAAATAAAAAAATCTAAATGCACATTTTATTTATGTATATAAGATACGCAATGTGTGACTGTAAATGTTAATTGCTCCTTACTGGTGCTACCAACCATGCAAAATACAAATGTATCTAGTATTATGACCAGAAATTAAGTGTGTACATAGATTGCAATTCTCTCACTACAATGTAGCGAATTTTTTCAGCATGAGATCAGTTGACAGCTGTACAAACAATAGGCAGTACACATGAATGAAACATACCGAGTCATGAGGGTCAGGCATGGTGTAGAATGGCCTCACTTTGAGCGGGTACTTATCCAGGATGTAGAAATCTGTGTCGTACTGTAAGAACGCAGAAATACAAGTTCAAAGGTCACTTTTCAGTGCCGATCTTAAAGTGGGTAGACGAACGTAATGATTAGGCTTGTGTAAATAATAATGTAAGGTTGAATAGTAGTTTGGTTGAATAATTTTGAATTTAATTTGGATAGGATATATCACATGTTATTAAAAAAGTGGGTGTATTTTCCATAATTTAACTAAACTATATATATTTTTTTATTGAAGTAAGGCGTGTGTGAATCTCATTTTTTTTATTCAAAGAAAGTGGAAGCAACATCACATAATAGCGGGGCCTTCCTTTTCGTAGAATGCAAGTAATAACCTGTAAAATATGTTGTTTCACATTTTACTTTATTTAAGGCATAATAGCTGGTATATCAAGCTATTAACCTTGAAAAATGATGCATTGAGGTGAGGGTAACATGTTCATTTAACCTTGAAGCGGAGCTGTGTGGTTGTGCAAATTTCCCCTGGACTGGTGTATTCATGGTACAGCGCACCTCCACTGCAGTGAAACCACCTTTGCAGAGGGTTACATGTGGACTAATAAGTATACACCTATTTGTTCATTTTGAATACTTCGAAACTTCCGATAACATAAATTCAAATATTGCGATATTCATTCAAATATTTGAAGTGCTTGAACATTTGCTCAAACCAATTGAAAATGTTTTAGAACAACAAAGAGCTGAGTGAGCTAGTTCGTAAGTATTCAATCTAAAAGACAGCGGACAAACACAGACACAAGAGTCGAGACACCACAGACATCGATAGCAGTTATAGAAGCCTAAGAAGTGTCGCTGATCAGATAAGCAGGAGAAAATTGAAAGGAGCCTGGAGTACTAGGAATAATATAAAGCTTATATTATAAAAGAGCTTAGCTAGTTGGTTCATTAAAATAAAAGAAGACTGGGCATGCAAACACGTAAAATAGAAAGAAGTCATGACACCACAGGTGCCATGTTTGTGTCAGTGTATGCACGCCCCACCATTCATAACAGGTAAAACGTTCCATTTGCGGTAGATCTCAAATGTGCGTACCACCCAGTAATATTTATGAACCACTAAGTTGAGACTATACTTAAATGAGAATGAGCGCAAATCTTATGGGACGACCTAGACACGTAAACTTGGATGCTCCCTTTCAGTCAATCACTTTTCAAGGACGTTTCTTTTTTTTTTTTCAACTGGCAATGTTGAAACAGGAATGAACACGACAGATGTTCTTCACTATAGTTGCAACGATAAGCCCTAAATCAAGCGACATAGCTGCTTCATGTTCATGGGTATAACTCGCTTGCCGTGTACATAGAAGCTAGGATCAATCGTAATTTGTGAGCACTTCGTTCAAAAACAGCGGCTACTTTTAAGTTTCAATAACGTGCATCTATCACAGCATGACATTGGTATGACGATGCCACCCCTACAATTGATGACCGTCGTGACTGAAAGCTGTGACCTTGAAGTGGGTCATGTTAAGCACTCAACCATAGGCGAACAAATGAAGCATTATTCTTGATATTGACTCTCTGTAAGGCTACTCAGTCACAGCTTTCTGCAAAACTGGATAATCAAATCAAATTGTGTTTCTTGTAGTAAAATGACAGATGGCTCTCACAGACACTGTAGTAGGAGGAAGGAAGGGTCTAATGGTCGCATCCAAGTCTGAAACCCATATTCTGGAATGTTGTTCGGCTAAGCACTTTGCATTAAGCCTTAACTTAGAGAAAACTGGTGGCAGTGCTGGCCCTCCACAGAAGCGACCAGTCGCCAGGCTTCACAGGTGCACCATGGCACTTCATGAAAAGTTTATAGTCTTTTTCAGTCGTGATACAGTTCACATCGTGTGATGTGACACCTAGTGTGATTCTATGCTTCCGCCACAAAATATTAAGTCTGTCAACGCAGTTACCGTCGTCTGACATGACAAGTGTACACGGCATTTTTCCAAAGCAGTTTCAAACACTGGTGTGGCTCCGAGGTGTAGACCAGTCAAGTGCCACGCAGAATGCTTGGGTTCAATTCTGGCACGAGCCCTGATCTTTATTCTTTGCATCCATCGGTGTTTTCCACTCAATGCCTCATGAACAACACTGGCTTTTTTTGCTCACGAACAATGTAACTAACGCAAGCATTGACAATACATTTTCTGATACACAGGCTCTTTAATTATATCAAATTAAAGCAAGGACAGTAGCAAGTAACAGGAACAAACAGGGCTAATGCCGACTTTCATATGAAATTTTTATTGAAATGGGAAAGGTGTATTTGTCAAGATTATCAAAGGCACACTGGCAATGTAACATCACCTATACACTTTAAACAAGCATCCCCTATTCCCGTTTTCGTGAGTGCTGAGCAATTTTCAAGATGAAAAACTGACAGCACTACAGATGCTTACAGAAAGCAAGCCACAAAAACGTGAATGCCTACGACACACCACGAAACAGCACCTACTTTTGCCTTGACCAGCCGTCCCAGCAGCTTCTCATTTGGAGTGCTCAAGTCGTCCTCGTCGTCCATTTCAACTCCAGCTTCACGAAGCATTGCAACAGCCTCGGGAAATTCTAGCCTCAGGCTTTGGGGTTAGAAGAAATAACGAAAACACACTTAGCGTAAAGTAGTAGTTTTGCTATGATTTATTAGTATACTAGTAGCAGGACGAAGCTAAATGTTAATTAGTGCAATAGAACAAGTAATTTCTTTTAAAGTCTAGACGAGAAGCTGTTATAAGTTGCAAACCAGTTGTAAAAGAAAACAAAACATGTTGTAACAGAAAGCAAAACATGACAGACTAGTTCAAATATCCAGGCTGAGCTCTCAGAGGCGAGTTGTGAAATGTGTTGCACTTTTTATTTCAGTTAAGCACGTTAAAATTTACAGCTAGTTTAGATACATCATGGGAAGTAACAATCTATGGATTTAGAATCTGAGGATGCTATGTCAAGAAAGGCTTTAGAAATGCTAGCATCCACCTAAGGCAACAACTCTGAGAGACCACAACGCCATAATACAAGAAGTTTCTCAGTAATAGTACGAAGACGGGCGGTATTTAGTATTGCAATATGGCAACTTCTTACAACCACACCTGAAGTTTCAGTACTGAGCTGCCTTTTTGTTCAATTTAGGCAGAGCATAACACTCACCTTGGTTCCAGAAACTTGAATGGAGGAGTCGGAAACTGCCTATTAACTGCCGCAATCTCGTCGGCAAACCTGAAATTGGAAAGCGAAGAACTTTCTGAATAATTGCGCACTCAAAGGCATTTAATATGGCAGAATACCAGCAGACATTCCTTGAAGTCGAATTAGACTGTAGTCTATAAAGTTTGAGCCCTCCTCAATTCAATTAAGCTACGAAGCAGAACATGTCATTATCATTCTGTCACTCACTGTGATGTAGCAAGTAGGCACGCAGACAAATGTTTTGTGCACAGATAATGTATGTCCAGTTATTTACAACAGTCAATTATTTTTAATAAATGGGGAAGAAATATTTCTATTACACTGACTATTACCAGTTAAGTGCTCCCTTTGATAAAGGACTGGCATACTTCTTTGTTCAGAATGAGATCGCTTGCAGCACGGTCTATGGTTTCCATGGCTACACTACAAGCATTTTACTAGCTTACAAGGGTGTTTCGAGAGGACTCGAACAGCAGCACAAAATGAGAGTACAGACCTATCGCGAAGGCCCTTGAAGATGTCAACAAACATTTGCCCTATGACATCCAACACTTCGTGGTAGTGGTAGTTGAAGGCCATCTCCAAATCCAAGCCCACGAACTCGCACAAATGGCGGTGGGTGTTCGAGTCTTCTGCTCTAAATACTGGAACCAAGCATAAGAGGAGTGTGCTGAGCTGAGTACCGAACTCGTTAATGCACACTGGCTTCACCTCACCTGCTCCAACAGTGTAGACCTTGTCGAAATCAGCTGCAATAGCCATTTGCTTGTACAGCTGCGGTGATTGTGCCAAGTAAGCACTACCCTTGAAGTACGACACTTCAAAGACATTGGCACCTCCTTCACTTGCAGCTGCAATGAACAGTTGAGCAATGAAGTGTCTTAGAACTAAGCCTTCAACTATCATAAAAAATCTGGCAGTAATAGAAGGGAAACATAACTTGCCAATACTGTATCATACTTAAGCACGGTGGGAGGGACGCTATGTGAGGTGTTCACCATTTAGTCATGCGCTGAAAGAAGCAATCTAGGTGAGCGTCTTGCCAGGGCAGCACTCTTAAAGCAGAATAAGTGCTGGCCATATTGATTTCAGGGTAGTGTAGAAAACATGGCTGCCTCTCACTTTCCAACAGCTTTTTGAGCCCTCAATTTTCAGATATCGAAAATTTAGACTTTCCTAATTTGACTGCAGGACGGATCGCCTCATCTTGCCACGCAGTGAGCAACATGACATCCAAGATGCCCATGTGGTGCTGTGTAAGGGCCTTGAAGGTCTTGTCCCGTCGGATATACCAAAAAATCACTCTACACAGAGAGACAGAGGTTTGTGCAGAGAGTTTGCACCACTCCCACAGCTGTGCCAAAAAGAAATTTGAAGGGTAACGGCATCAGTAAGTCCCCCGGGAAAATCCTATAACACCATTGGAAATGCACATTCTTTCACACTGGAACATGGTGAAATGCACTCAAAGCTTGATATAACTAACCCTGATATTATAAAATATTGGTAAATGTAAATAAAGTAAATGTAAATAGTCTTGCAAGAGGTATAGTCTTAGGAATGTGCATTTAAAACGAATTTTCAACTATAATGAACTTATTTTCATGTAAGATGCAACTTTGTTATGTAATGAGGTCCTAGTATACATAGATCACTGCTGTTGATTAGTACTGAAGTGAGATATTTACATATTGTAGGCATCCATTAGGCATCTACTATTGCATGCAACCATATTACTGCAGCAGTGGAATTACAAATCCAGTTTCTATAAATGTTGACTCACGCATATTTCTTGCGAAAGCCTCGTCCTCCGTAAAAATCGTACTTTGGACATAGTACACCACTTCAGCTTGACTTTACAATAGTTTTCAGGGTGCTTCTTAAATGCTGATTTATAATATATGCTTTCATCAATGCACAGTTATGGAAATATAACCTTTTTTTTTTCTTCAATCCTCACCTCCTACACTTTCCTGCCAGATCTATGTCTTCCATTAAGGGTGTTGTCGAACTACTTTTTCTTCGGGTGCATAATTTTTACCATACAGCGTATTGTTTAAATGAATGTGCATAGTCCTCCTTTATGAAGAAGTCGCATGAGTTGCCTACGAAATGTTTTGTCCAGTCAACTGTTTGGAGTCAGTTGCCTGCTCTAACCATAACCCCAGCACGTCCACAAAAGCTTTCGCACAGACATTGCCTTTCAGAAGTGCTCTCAACGTGCTCTGTCTTTGCAGATGCAAGGACAGAGTACCACATTTAACGAATTCCAACGAGCCCCCGATTCAAATGCGCACATGAGTTACATGACCCCCCAAAAAAATTCAACTATGGGGCAGTTCAAACGTTTGCACCCGAATCGAACGCGCATGCGATTTTAAGGTCTATTTCCCCTGAAAAGAAGGTGCACATTGAAATTGGGTAAGCACGGTACCTTGTGGTGTATCTATTGGAATCAGTGCTGGCTTTTTGTTCACATTCTCTATTGGACCACACTATGTACAGGTACGCCAACTACTTACCTGAGATAATCTTGGGGGTGTGAATCTCCACAAAACCGCGGCTAGCCAGGGACTCTCTGAACAGGGCACAGACCCCAGCTTGCAGCCTGTATATTGCCTGATTGGCAGGGGTTCTCAAGTCAAGGACGCGATTGTCTAGTCGTGTGTCCTGGTTCACTCGGATGTTTAGGCCTTCGGGGTCCTGAAAAGTAAAGCAGGGTTTGGCAATGCTGGCATAAGTAGGTTGCGAAGCACAAAACACAAAATAGCAAAAAACTCCCTATACTATGGATATTTTGACAGGCTCTGCTCTTAGCTGTGTATCCATCCATAGGCAACGACAACCTGAATCTCTACAACTGAGGTGAGAGAGTTCAAAATGAACTACCGTTCTCAAGCCCAAGTGCACAACCTATAATCAACTTTTGAACCACTATTCTAAAAAATGAGGATATTCTCAGACCTAAAGAACAGCATTCCTAATTCTTTAACTAGTCAAAAGTGACTGATGAGGCCATAAAACTAATGTTTGCTCTGGAAAAAGAGGGCATTTTCCATGTACATAAGGCAAGATTTTAAGGCCCCTAAAAGCGAGCAATACTGTGCAAATTACAAAAATAAGCAGCAAAAGAATGCCAATCAGCCTATATATTATGTAGAGACACATAAATGTAAGGCTATACATAGCTAGTATGTTCATTGACTTTCCACACTATGCAACAGCTAATTCTAACTGACATTGTCACTGTTCTTTGCTGGTACAACTAGTGTTGTCATCCTGAATGGTTGTGGTACACAGCAACATCATTGTATTTTTTCATACTAGACAGTACAATGCAATAGGAATCGTTATGAATGTTCGTAGCTGCAGGTGGTAATACTGCTACTAGTGAACGGAAGCTCAATTCAGAAACTAAGAAAAAAAAAAGCTTTTGCTTGCCTCCTCGGTGTCTGGTCTTGCAGCATCCTCTACTTGCAGTGGCAGGCGTGGTTCAGCAGAACTGACAACAAAGAACTGAAATACGAAAACGACGTACATAGAATCATTTGAGCATGTGATGCGATGCCTTCTTAATTAACTTCTTAGTTGAGGAATTCGAGCAGATGAAATAGGCTGAATTCTTAGCCACAGGGCAGCAATGTACCTGCTGCCTATTAGCGAGATATAGCACTGCGTACGTAGTGTTCATGACGGCGTTGCGTACAGTAACAAGGCTGTGTTCCACAACTCGCACAAGCGAGAGTGGTGCGCACGCACTGTATGCGAAATGCAGCAAACTTGCGTACGCAATGCCACCATGGACACTACGTGCACAGTATTAAAACTCCCTATTGAATGAGTAATTTGCACCAACAGATCAAGTGTGACCATGTTTTCTTAAGGGGAGACGCTCCTCGAAAAAGTTTTTTTTTTATTTCTAGTAATAGAGACTTGAAAAGTTTGTTATTAGTATAGTTTTTTATGCAGATTTCAAATATGCAATCATTTTTTGTGTAGCTGCTATAATTATTGAGTTATGCCATAAACAATAGCAAAAAGTTACATTTTTTGCGGGCACTCTTTTATGTACTAAACTTTCAGTAAAAGCACTGTGTCTGATCTTATTTGACTCTTGGTAGATTGAAAAGTGCAAATATCTATATAGATATGTCACAGAAATATTGGAACCAAGAAAAAAAAAAATTGTATTGAATGACTTATTATTTTCAATCTCCCTTGAAACAATAAGCTAATATTTTCATAACTATTGCTGGTAGGCATTGCAATTTAGAGTAGATATTTGCATTCTGCATGTGTTGAAGAATATGTGTGCCAAGTTTCGTTACTATACAATGAATATAAGTTCTAAAAGGCTGCCCGGAAAACGTGAAACTGTCAGAAAAATGAAAATGAGAAAAACAAGTTTGAAAGTTCGCAAAGTTGGCATTTATTAGGAAATCATTCTTTTTGCATCAAATTGGGGCACAATGAAAAGTACCTTGCCTTGAATGCACTGCAAGTGTCTAGAAGTCCCCTGCACCATAGCTTGGTCCTTCACAGCTCTTGCGGTCAGTGTCCTCAACACGAGCTTTCTTCGCTGTGTTGCGACTGTGTGCCCTCGCTTCTGCAGTTTGCTTCAGGTTCATCTTCCTGATGCGCATGACGTCACAGTGGTCACCATGTGTGGCCAGATCTTGTGAGGGGAGAATTCCAATGCCTTCGAGCACTTCTTCAAAGCCCCTGTGGCCTTTGTTGTACCAGAGTACAGCAAGAGCGGTGGCCTGTCTCCACAGTTGTTCTGGAGGCAAACTTTGTTTTTGGACATAGCAGCCATATCTTGCTGTTCAGCGATTCGGCTGCATTCTGTGTCTTGCCATGAAGGCACCGAATAAGGAGTTTCTCCTCTGTAAGGCGCTTGTAGATAGGCATAATTGCCAATCCTTGAGCCTTCGTCAACAGTGGGGTGTGGCGTGGTGCAGGCTCCCCCAGTGCTTCCGCACGCTTGTGCTTGCACCACGAATTTGGTCCCGCGGGGCAAAAGTTGTGGCTACTGGAACCATCACTGGAGCAGCAATGAAAATACGATGCCCATATGGCAGTGTACATATTTCGGACACTGTCCTTGTTGCTCGTGATGGTGATCTTGTAATATGTTTTGTAGTTTTATTATTGTCGCATCTTTCAGTTTTTCGCCTCGTGGCAGTGGCGTTGCCAATTTCCGTAGGGCAGTTTCCAAGCGCTTTGCAACGTGGTTCGTGCACTCTTCTTTGTCAATGGGGGGTGTCACAGTATACAATTTGCCTCGCAGACTGCAGTGTAGGCCTTGCTGTCACCATCCACTTAGGAAGCTGGTGAATCGCAGTGGAGTTTCATAAGACAGGGTCCTCTGCCATATATTGACAGCTGCGCAGGTTCCATTGCATGGGATGAGCAGTCAGTGTTTTTTTGGCAAACTGGAAGAGGAAAAGCTCGCCATATCTCTTCATCCTCCCCCAAGGTCCCTGTGTATACTGCAAGCATGGGCAGTAGTTCGAAAGAACTTCAAAATCGAGGCAGAGCCCCGTGTCCAGGGACACGACTGTGCCCACTCCATTGTGGCTTTTATGAACTCTTTTCTGCCAGGTGCCATCAAACATGACTGGCAAATCTCTGCGGCCGACTGCGTCCTTCGTGATGTTTCGTGCCCGGTGCAAGTTTTTGCTCAACTGCCGTCATCGCCGCACCATGGAGCTTCTTGCAAATGCCGTTGAATGTCTTGTGATGCATCGGGCTCGGAAGACCGAGAATCGCACAAAATCGTGAAAGTTGGTCGTGGCCTGCGCCTATAGCGCGTGCTGCCAGAACTGCCTTCACGTTTACAGCAAAGCTGTCACGCGAGCTGCCGCTGTCAAACGAGCGCTCGTTCCTTGGTCCCCGGCCGAAGCAGTACGTCTCGACGTGTGCGTGAACGAAAGTGCAGATTCAGGGCAATCAGAATTTTGACAGCACAGTTTCTAGGAATGCCGAAAGTCCTTTTGCGCTTTCCAGCTGCACGCCGAGCTTCCTCGCACGCCGAGCTTCCGTTCGCGGCAGGTTGGGCATTGCGCACCCGCCACAAGTGCCGTCAGCGCATCGATTTTGCAAAGCAGCATGTTCGCAGTAGCAGCATCTACCGGTCTACGTTCACCTCTCGAAGAATCCAATCTTCCTTTGGGATGCCTGACGAATTCCACGGCAGCGGCTATTTCACAACCACTGTCGCAGGGTTCGGTGACGGTGTTAGGCCTATCCGAAGTCGGAGCGTCGGGGCGTTGGTCGGGGCGACATCGTCGTTCGCTGTCGCTTTGCGAAGTGTCCGACGCCGTTTCCCTCGATACTTGTGGCGAGTTCTGAACTTCGATTATCTGAACTGCACTTCTTCGGGCTTGCCATGACGCAAAAATGCAGAGAAACGCAGAAAAACTCGATCGCGACGTCCGAGGCTTCGCTCTTTTTGCCGGAGAGATAGGAGGGGGACGAGCGTGGAGCGCACCGCCGTCCAATGGCGGCCTCGCGCTGTGTGCCGCCGATATTCAAAACTCGTGACGTACGCGTTGTTTTTCTCGTTTTTTGTTTATTCTGCGTGAAGGCACGAGACTGGCTACTAGTGGGTTATGAAGGATACAGCCTTCGCAGCATGCGTGCACGATTGCAAATGGCGGCCAACGCGTCCTTTTCGCGACAGGACGACGCGAACTTCGCCGTTTTTCGCGACTTTTCGCGCATTTCTCGCGTCACCGCTGCCCACTTGGAAGCATTTTTTGATAATTTCTCGTGCGAATTTCAGCTTGATATTTTCAGAAGTAATAGATTATAGTCCAAGGATGCCACTACAGCCGGAAAAAAAAAAAAGCGAAAATTTTCCGGAAACACGCGACTTTTCGACCCGCGTC
>WOVY01011998.1:0-62380 GCA_013436015.1 Rhipicephalus annulatus
TGAGGGGTCTGTTGAACACCCTAATAGGTCATCACCAGACTTCATCAGTGCTTGGACGAGAAATACACAGCTTCTCATATACCACACGGGATATCATAGCTTATACTTTGTCGCGATCTGCGCGTGGTATCCTTGTGTCTTTGGACCAGGAAAAAGCGTTTGACCGACTAGAGCACGCGTATATCTTTAATGTGCTCACAGCCTTCGGCTTTTCTCATTCGTTTGTGGAAATGATTAAAAATACGTACACTGGTCTGAAAAGCACACTAGTTCTGGATGGTTGGGAAAGTGCTGCCTTTTCCATAACACGTGGGGTCCGTCAGGGATGTCCATTGTCTCCTGTGCTATTTGTCCTCAGCCTTGAGCCATACTTGCGTGCTCTTGATGCGGATTCACGTGTCCGGGGTCTTCCGCTTCCTGGTAGCGGTGTCGTGAAAGTCACAGCTTTCGCTGATGATATAACCTTGTACCTTTCAGATGAAGATAGCCTTTCACGCAGCCTGCATGTATTTTCCCAATATGGCGACATTTCAGGTGCAGCGTTGAACATCTCCAAATCCCGGTATTTCTTCATTGGCTCTCCAAACTCCAGGCTTAGCGCCAGTGTTCCCATTCAGCCGGCCGCGTCCCTTCGTATTTTAGGTATTTCATACAACCACTACGGCATTTGCGAATCTGTTTGGTTAAACGCTCTCGAGGAAGTAAGACAGAAAATTCAGGATGCACGGGATTTCGACTTCCCGCTTCTTGAGCGGAGGTACCTTGCGCAGACTGTATTTTGCGGTCGCATTTGGTACCTTTCTCACGTCGTGCAACCATCTTTACGTATCGTGCGATCACTGCAGTCTGCTTTGTGTTCCTTTTTTTGGTCAGGCGGCACTGAGTTGGTCTCTCGCGCGGCACTGGGACAGCAGCGTGCTCAAGGAGGCTTTGCTTTCCCTTCAGTGTCCATACGCTGTCGGCTGCTGGCACTGCGTTTCCTTTTGCGCCTGAGGGAAGCCGCTAGGGGGCCACGGTGTGCGGACGCGCGTCGCATCGGCTCCGCAGATTTTCTATGGTTTTTCGGCGATTTCTGGTTGTTTGAAGTGCATCGGATTTCGTGAAGTACAGCGAACAGTGAACGTCGAATTTCAGCGGTGAGTGGCTGTTTTTCGGTCTTCTGCAAGCTGAAAACTTCGAGGCAGCGACCGTCGCGCCCGGCCAGACGCACCGCCGCATAGCGGCTTCTGCGTCGTGGTCGCGTCTCAAGCGTCGGCGGATGGACGCTCTTCAGGAAACACCGAGGTCTCCTCAGGAGCAGCCACTGGTTCACACAGATGAGGAGTCTGCTACAGAAACCACTCAAATGGACGTTCAGACCTGGTCACTGCAGGGTTCGTCCGAAGAAGTCGACAATGTGTCTGCAGGGGAACGCCAGGATGGTGCCGCATGGACGGAGGATGGCTGGCACACGGTTTTGACACGCCGGCAAAAGAAGAACCAGAAGAAAAACCAGAAAAACGCGTCAGAAGCTGTGGAGTGCAACGCCTCGTCAAGCAGCCCACCGAAGCAGGGAAATCAGGTGAAGCGCCGACGTCGTACGAGAAGTCGCCGTCCGCTCCCGCCCCTGCCAAAGGACGACATAAAGATCATCCTTAGGCCTCACAAAGGCCTCGCCGTAAAAGACGTACTCGGCTATGAACTTTCCACCGCTGTAATAGACGCTTGCCACCGACACTTCGACGGTGGTTGCTTCATGCTGCGCGTCCACCCGGGCTCGAATATTATCATCGTATCGACGCCCCACGAGCATGTAGCCAAAGAGCTGCGAGAGATCACGCATCTGAATATCAGGGGACGAGTGCACTCATTCAACTCGTATGTGGCGGATCCTGAGGACGTCCTACGAGGCATAGTCCATGGTATTCCGTCGGGGACTTCTCAAGCAGAACTCATGGCGAATCTCCGTGTGAGAACACAGGGGGTCAAGATTGAGCGGGCACGCATGCTCGGATCTACGAAGACCGCCATCATTACCTTCACGGGCAGCACACTGCCTAGGTGCGTCTATTTCATGGGAGCGGAAGCCATCTGTTATCCCCACAAGCCTACGAGGCAGGCTTGCAAGGTATGCCACTCCACAGGGCATCGAACTGACGTGTGCCCAACGCCCGACGCCAATGTATGCTCCACGTGTGGAACAAGTGAACCCGCACAAGGACACGAGTGTACCCCTAAGTGCGTGATATGTGGTGAGGACCATATGACAGGTGACAAAATGTGCAAGAAGAAGCTTAAACACGTTCCGCCTAGGAGGTCCCGAGTGGATCAGCCAAAACGGAGGCACCATCCACGCTGGTTCAGCTCCGAGCGGGACTCGTCAGTGGAATCACGCTCACGTTCAAGATCCAAGTCACGGGCTTCCTCAAAGGGTCGAGCCCAGTCTGCGTCCAGAAAACAACTCAACAAACAGCCGCATCAGCAGCAGCACCAACAGCAGCAACAGCAGCAGCAACAACAACAGCAGCAGCAGCAGCAACAGCAGCAACAGCAACAGCAACAGCAGCAGCAGCAACAGCAGCAGCATCAGCAGCAGAAGAAGAAAGCGCTGGTACAAATCTTGACGCCGCCCAAAGAGGGGACGGAGGCAGCCGCCTGCCAGCCAGCAAACACGGTGAGCTGGGCGAGGATTGTGTCTCCATCTGCTCCCTTAATTGAGAATCCCGAATATCAGAAAATGGTTGCCGAGAATAAGCAGCTTGCTTTAGAAAACGAGAAACTTCGATGCCAGATTAAGGAGGAACGCCGGGAGTTCCACAAAATCATATCATCTTTAGAAACCAAACTTGAAGCCAGGCTTAACGCCTTAGAGGCGAACAACAACGCCACTCATGCTATCTCCAGGGCAACCGTAGCCCACTCTTTGGAGGGAGGAACGGCGAAAGTAGACATACCTCAGAGGTTTAGCGAGGAGGCCCACGTTAGCCAGTTACAGATAGGGGAACAGTTGCAGAGCTTGCGAAACTTAATGCGAGAACTCCAATCACAACAGCAACGAGCAGCGTCTGAACTCCGAGAGCAGATGATGCAGCAAATGCATCAAATGTTTTCGGAGTACAGGAAAGAGTTTGCAGCAGAAACGGAACAACAAAGACGATACGTTAATGACTCAGTTGTAGGCATTCAGCGTGCCATCAACAAGCGGGTCAGTGTTACCTCCGCGAGCAGTCCACTACCGAAGGACCGTCGAATCACGGAGAAAGCAGACACCCCCCAATAAAGGCAGTAGTCACCATGGCGCGAACTAATTCCACGCAAAACTCCGACCACCTAGAAATCTGGCAGTGGAATTGTCGCACGTTCCACAAACGAGCGGCGGCATTGCAGAATTACATCCATTCGGCACTAATCCCACCTGATGTAATATGCCTGCAAGAAGTTGGGAACCGTCCCGTCAAATTGCAGGGATATTACACATTATACGATCCAAAATACCCCCGCGTTGCAGCGCTGGTGAGTAACTTCATGACAGTCGCGCTAGATCATTACGATCAGACTGACATTAATCACCAAATTATCGATGTCTTCCCACAAAAACGAGGAAAAGTACGAACGCAAATTTTAAACATATACAGTCCTCCCAAAAACCGGAATGACGACTTCGGCCCACTCCTAAACGAGGCAGTTCGAGCCGTTGGCACCAGAGATCAATTAGTGGTGGTGGGCGACTTTAATGCTCCGAGCACCGCTTGGGGCTACGTCCGGGATTCACCCAAGGGAGTGTTATTAGAGAACACCACGTCTAAATTAGGTTTTACCCTTATCACTCTGCCAACAGCACCCACCAGGCTTGGTAATAGCATTAGCAGGGACACGTACCCTGATTTGACCTTCACCTTCAACATTAAAAATGCCACGTGGTCAAACCTCGATGAAAATCTTGGTAGTGACCATTATATTCTTAGCACCTCTATAGCATCACCAAAAGTTCGTCGTGTCGCTGGTGACGTTGTGATGACAGACTGGGTGACCTTTCGAAAGCGCCCTCTGCCGGAGCAAACGCCCTGTGATGTCAGTGGGTGGGTTGCTTTCATTCGAGAAACGCATGATGCCACCTCTAAGAAAATAGCGCGCACAGTTGAGGCGCCTGCGATAGACCGGCACCTATTGCACATGTGGGATAGTAGGCGACGCCTGATCAAGAGGTGGAAAAAAAAAAAAAAACAACGCCTCAACCGCTGCCTCTACAGGCGAATCGCTGCTCTGTCGGAGGAAGCGAATGAATACGCCACGAAACTTGCCACCGATGGTTGGGTGCAGTTTTGCGGTTCTCTCCGCGGAACACTAGGGACTAGCCAGACGTGGGCGATACTGAGGTCCATGCTGGAGCCGGACAAATCTAAATCCTCCATGAACCGCATTCTTCAAAGAATAGTACACAGCTACCCCGGCACCGACGGAGAGTTGATCCAGGCGCTTAAAGACCGTTACATCGGTACTGATGTGGTTCCGCCAAGTACATTAGAGTACATCGGTAGCGAGAATGCCACATTAGACGCCGCAATCACGAAAGAAGAGGTTTTCGCGGCAGCCCAGGCAGCCAATCGGAACTCTGCGCCGGGGTCGGATGGTATAACAAACGCTATGATAAGAAACCTCAGCACTGAGGTTCTTGAGCAGATAACGCAATTTCTCAACGACCACTGCTGGTCCCAAGGTCACGTTCCTCCGGAGTGGAAGGAAGCCAAAATAATAACTATACCAAAGCCCGGTAAAGCACCATCGCTCGGAGCCCTGCGGCCCATTTCGCTTACTTCGTGCATGGGCAAGCTCTACGAGCGAGTAGTACAGACACGGCTTCAAAATTACATTGAAAAAGAAAATCTGTTTCCCGCTACCATGATTGGTTTTCGCTCCGGACTCTCAACCCAGGATGCCTTCCTCCTTTTAAAAGAAGAGGTCATGAGTTGCGTACCCAGGGGAGGCGAACATTTGGTCTTGGCCCTCGACCTCAAAGGGGCCTTTGATAATGTTTCGCACGAGGCCATTCTCTCTGAACTCAACACAATCGGCTGCGGAAAACGTACATTTAACTACATTAAATCCTTCCTCTCTGGGCGGACGGCAACTATTGGGATAGGCGACACGAGATCGGTGCCGTTCTCGATGCCAAATAAAGGCACACCGCAAGGGGCAGTCATCTCCCCCTTGCTCTTTAACATAGCTATGCGCAGACTTGCTCACGAGCTCGAAGCAATCCCGCACCTTGGATATACATTGTATGCGGACGACATCACACTCTGGGCTACGAAGGGTTCACTGGCGCTGAAAGAGCAGACCCTCCAGGCTGCTGCGACAGCTGTGGCAGAGTTCGCAAGAAATAGTGGGCTGAGCTGTGCGCCTGAAAAATCTGAACTCATAAGAATACACAGTAAGTATTACAAAAGTAACGGTGACATAAACTTACAGGTAGACGGCCATGCCATAGCCGAGGTTACTCAGGCCCGTATACTTGGCTTCTGGGTCCAAAGCAATGGCAAAGCCAGTCACACGATAACCACCTTAAAGACTACGGTTAAACAGATAGCTAGAATGATCCGTCGCATCACTTATCATAAAAAAGGCATGAAAGAAAAGGATACTCTCCGGCTTGTCCAGGCCTTAGTTTTGAGCAGAGTGACGTATGGCCTACCGTACCACTCACTCGACAGAAGTGAGGAGAGCCAGGTGGATGTGCTCATTAGAAGCGCTTTTAAGGCAGCACTTGGTCTACCCACCAGCACACCGACCGAGCGGCTCCTAGCTCTCGGTATACATAACACTTATGCTGAGCTCAGTGCCGCAGTCCTCATGTCTCAGAGGAATCGTCTAAGTGAAACTTCAGCAGGCAGGGCGATACTCACTAGAATAGGAATTTCGCCCCACCCACAGCACATTGATGAGGAGCTGGTCGACGTAGCCCAAGAGGTCCGCAGGCGAATCTCAATCGCACCGGTGCCCAAAAATATGCATCACGACTTTCACGCTGAGCGACGTACTGCGAGGGTAAACTGGCTTCGAAAGCAATTCGGCTCAGCTTCAAATGTCGCGTACGTCGATGCGGCCAGTTTCGATTGGCAGAGACACATAATTACTGTTGTCGACAACAACATGACGCTGCTAACGAGTGCCTCCGTACGCACGACCTCGGCTACAAAGGCGGAGACGATGGCCATAGCCTTAGCCTTAAGGTTTCAGGAGCGTAGAGGGGAGCCATCAGTTATTTTATCCGACTCCCAGGAAGCCTGCCGGCTCTTTTTAAAGGGCCGCCTTCCAGCAATGGGGCTGAGGCTGCTAGGATCCAAACTCACTCACCACCATCGCTTGATCTGGTGCCCGGGACACGCAGGTCTCGAAGGCAATGAAAGGGCGGACGCTCTAGCTCGTGCGTTTTGTAACCGAGCGGAGAGTCCATCTCTTTCATTGACCATGCCAATTTTACCTAGGGAGATTCTAACTCACCAGCGCTTCACGCGTCAAAAATGTGGAACACCTCACAGATCCCTTAATGGGGAAGAGGCCACTGACCTTAGAAAAATTCAAACGGATGTATTTCCGCACCTACTGAAGTTACACGCGATACATCCAACTCTTTACCCGGCTGTATGTCCGTGGTGCGGTGGAAGACCGACTCTCTACCACATATCGTGGGGGTGCGATCGTAAACCAAGCGACATAACCAATTTTCTCGGCGAACCTTTAACACCTAGTATGGAGCAGTGGGAGGCACACCTCGCTAGCTCGGACCCAGGGGTGCAGCTCGCACTACTGGATCAAGTCCGGCGGGCGGCTAAGGCCAGTGGAGCCCTGGACGTAGGGCCCCAACCATAAAGGCTCTAAAACGCCCCTCTCCCTTTCCCCTTCAATAAAGTTTTACTCTCTCTCTTTTGCGCCTAGTGCAAGGGGAGGAATCTCCCGCACGAACGCTTGCATATTACTTTCTGGGTACTCAACTTCGCCATTTGATGCCTAATGTGCAACTTAACAGGGGGCCACAGTCAATAACACTTCCTGCGTTTTATGCAACAACTGTTGCATTTTTTCGCCATGTCAAGTCGAGCTGTCCTGGCATAGATGTTTTGAACAACCACATAGTTGAGACAACTGCTGCTTTGTTGCTTCCGTTGGTCCCGCCAGCCCGCCGTGCTCGCTCTAGACGGGTGTCTTGGAGCTCCTTAACGGCTTCTTTTCTGCCTGGACACCTTCGGGACTTCATGTGGCGCCTGGGATGGGGTGTACTTCCCACTCTCGACCGCCTCGAAAGGTGGAGAATAGTCCAGTCAGCAACATGTCCGAACTGCTCCCTTCGGGAAACAAATCAGCATTTTCTGAGGCATTGTATCATTGCTCGCGTTTTTTGGAGAGCCGTACATGCTGGATTTCACTGCCTCAGAGTAAATCGCTTCGTTTCTTCTGGGCGTTGTTCGCGAGGCCGCTTCGCTTGTCTTCTCATTGTTGCCGGCGCTTTCTGCCTCTGGCGCAACCGCTGCGAGGCGGTTGCTGCGGGCCGCCGCCGCCGCGTGCTCTACCCGATCCTAGAACGATTGTACTCGGAGCTGCTGTCTGTTTTGTCGGAGGAGCTCTTCTTCCTCGGTGAAGAGGAATTTCTTCGGCACTGGTCTTGCCCTTTTGTGTCGGTCTATGACGGACGAGTGAAACTTGTCTTTCGGCCGGCCTGGTATTGGTAGGCTGATCTGTCGATGTGCCGGCAGAAATGGCATGCCAACATGTAAATATGCAAAATGTACATATTTATGTTTTATTTGTCTCTTGTTTACTTTGAAGTATTTTGTGGTTGTGTTTGTGTGAACCATCAAATGTACATGTTTTTTCAACGTCATCTCATATCCATGTTCATGTAAATGACGTCTGTCTTGTCATCATCGTTAGAGTATGTCTAAGACGGAAATGTTCTGTTGAGTGTTAATGACGTTTGTGGCAATAATTTTTTTCTAAAATGTGACTGTGAAATTTCGTGGACGGCTTTAAGCTCTCCTATAGTAGAGTACCGAGTACTCTGAATCGTTAACTACTTTTCCTAAATACAACAGCGTCACAATAGCGCTAGATAATTGGGACGGCATGGTGCTCTCCCATAGTAGAGTATGATGTACTCTAAATCGTTAAACACTTTTTCTAGACAAACATCACACAGTTTGGCACTGAGGCGCAGCTTGGGCACTGATGCCCATAGGACGGCTTTAAGCTCTCCCATAGTAGAGTACCCTGTACTCTAAATCGTTACCCACTTTTTTCTAACCCCCCCCCCCTCTAACAGCGCTGGGTAATCAGGACGGCATTGTGCTCTCCCATAGTAGAGTACGATGTACTCTAAATCGTTAAACACTTTTTCTAGACACACATCAGACAGTTTGGCACTGAAGCGCAGCTTGGGCACTGAGGCCCACGGGACGGCTTTAAGCGCTCCCATAGTAGAGTACCCTGTACTCTAAATCGTTACCCACTTTATTCTAATTCCCTCCCCCCTCCTCTTCTCAAGATGTTCGTAACGATTAACACGGCCCATCAAGTTTGTGGCCCACGGGAAGGCTTAATGCCCTCTCATAGTAGAGTACCAAGTACTCATAGTCGTTAACCACTTGTTCTAAAAAGAAAATACTTCATACAGTTGTAATCCAAGGGACGTCTTTAAGCTCTTCTATTCAAGTACGAAGTACTCAAAATCGTTACCCCGTTTTAAATGGAAGCATTTCTAGGCGAACTACGGTGACTTTGAATCTATCTATCTATCTATCTATCTATCTATCTATCTATCTATCTATCTATCTATCTATCTATCTATCTATCTATCTATCTATCTATCTATCTATCTATCTATCTATCTATATAGATAGATATGTGGGGTTTAACGTCCCAAAACCACTATATGATTATGAGAGACGCCGTAGTGGAGGGCTCCGGAAATTTAGACCACCTGGGGTTCTTTAACGTGCACCCAAATCTGAGCACACGG
The DNA here is from genome assembly GCA_013436015.1 of Rhipicephalus annulatus. Lineage (NCBI taxonomy): Eukaryota > Metazoa > Arthropoda > Arachnida > Ixodida > Ixodidae > Rhipicephalus > Rhipicephalus annulatus. The sequence goes on from WOVY01011998.1 coordinate 8,993, forward strand.
GCCTACAATATTTCCGCCTCCATCGGAAATGCAGCCGCCGCAGCCGGGATTCGAACCCGCGCCCTGCGGGTCAGCAGCCGAGTACCTTAGCCACTAGACCACCGCGGCGGGACTATCTATCTATCTATCTATCTATCTATCTATCTATCTATCTATCTATCTATCTATCTATCTATCTATCTATCTATCTATCTATCTATCTATTTATCTATCTACCTATCTATCTATCCGTCTATCTATCTATGTATCTATCTAGCTAGCTACCTAGCTAGCTAGCTGCCTACGACTTTTGCTCTCCTGGTCGTTTAGATAATGGTATCGATACCAAACTTGGTATGGCATAAAACGACTTTATGAAGAACATATATGACGAGTCATAACATGAAAATCATGACATGTATGTCATGAAAGTCATGATTTACATTTCATGGTACTACAGCGCTTGCGGTGGTTTCGTTCACATGGCATGTTCCAAAACATTTAAGGTATGGCATGATTGCATGGCGAACACAAGTGACAGACCCTAACATGAAAATCATGACATGCCTGTCATGTAACAACTTGACTACATGCCACACTCTTGATGCGCTCGCCGCCATTTCGCTAGCGTCACATATACCGAATTTGGTATTACAGGATGTGAATGGATATTGAAGGTATGATACTGGTGTAAACATGATAAACATGAGATGCGTGTCATGTATCAACAAGACTACCGGTTACGCTAATGATGCGCTGGCGGCCGCTCCGCTAGCTTCACATGTACCAAACTTGGTATTACGTGACGCGAACGGCAGATATAGCAAAATGGCACATCCAGACATGATAATCATGACAAGCGTGTCATGTAACAACATGACTACATAAAACACTGATGATGTGCTCGCGGCCGTTTCGCTAGCTTCACATATGCCAAATTTGGTGTTACGTGGCGCCAATGAATGGCGAAGGTATATGATGGTGCAAACATGATAATCATGAGATGCGTGTCATGTGAGAACATGACTACATGCCCAGTCAAGGCGCCAATACATATCGACGTGACGCTGTATGCGTGCTTGCCGGCGTTCGTTTCGTCGCGTCACGGCGGCGTTGACACGCCAGGCGCCGGTCCTGCCATATACTCGCAGGCGCGCGCCGCACTGCGTTGCTATGAAGCATGCGCGTTTCAGCGCGTCCGGCGTTCCTCCTTCACGAAAAGAGGGAGACGCAGTGTTGTCGGTGTCTGTGGGAGCTGCAACGCTGGGCACTTCAGTGAGCAGGGGAATGATGGGTAGTACACACATTTGTCAAATTTTCGTACTTTTGGCCTGCTTCTGGCTCCGTGTGTGTTCGTATGGCTTGGTGCTGTTCTTTTACGAAAAAAAAAGCAAATGTTCAGTGTTTGCGCTTCACATCCTTATTCTTTAGGGCTTACCGTTTCGAATCGAATAACAAAGTTCTAAAGGGTTCGTTCTTTCCTTCAAAACAAAACCATAACCAATAGTAAACGAAGCCGCTAGTACGACTCGCCGCCCGCAAGTACGAAGACTAGGCTAATGTGTGTACTGTTACGACCGGCGTCAGCAGGCGCCATGCTGTCGCTGAGAAGCGTAGCCGGGCCGCGTTCCCACGCCTGGAACTCCAGTTTTCTCGGAACCAGCGTCCAGAGATGACGGGGGAGCGGCGCTCTTTTAATCCTCAAACAAGTAGCCGACTCGCCGAATGTCTATGCTCGCCAGCTATTGTCCCTGCTAGCCGGCGGATGAGACGTCCTGTCGCCACGAAGCTGTAAGCCGTTCCGGAGGGGACAACAAAGAGCGTATTCCTTTGAAGAAACGGCGACCGCCGCCACAAAGTGCCCGGCTAATTGAGCGGACCGTTTGGCGGACCGTTTGATGTCTGCTGTCCGAAGCTTGGGACCCCTCGACCAGCGACATACACGACGAGCAAGAGCCTCTCTGGCGCCACCTTTAAGTGCAGTGATCTTGACTCGAAATTGGATGTTCACGTGCGCCGTGCCTGCTCGTACCTTTCACCTGTTGTGTGTGTGTGATTGGTGTTCCCCGCAAGAAGGAGGAGCCCGGCAGGGCTTATAAGGACGCCGCCGAGTGCGGGACGTCGCTCTGGACCAAGTAAAGGTTCAACCACCACGTTCGTAGTTTGTGATGGCTCTGAACTGTGTAGCTGTTCAACCACCACGTTCGTGGTTTGCGAACTCTTAACCTCATGCTGTAAATATTTGTAAATAGTGCCGTAAACCCTGTTCTGTTTTTCGCATCCTCCAACGTCCTGCTTCCTCCTTCGTCAACCGGCGGAGGGATCCACAACAACTGGTGGCAGCGGTGGGATTCCCAACAACTGGTGGAAGCGGTGGGATTCGAAGCTACAAGGAACAACAACAGTCGGCCCAAGAGAAGCAGCTGGCTCGAGACATGGATCACGTATGGGTGAGTGCTTGGCTTTTCCTTTGAGTGAACCAGGTTCTAAAAGAGGGTAAATTTTAGAACTGGTAGTTAACTTTGCCGAAAGACTCAGTTTCGCCGTTTCGGGAAGTTATTTGTGGAAGTAGCGAGCACTCAGTACGATCATGGACTTACGGGAGCTGCAGAAGTCAGACTTGTTGCTGTTGTGCGAGGAATTGTGGATCGATACAAAGGGTTTGGCACGAAAACCCATAATCATTCAAGCGATTAATGATTTGGGGGCTGATGATGAGGAACTAAGTGAAGAATGGGACCTCATCATCGAACGAAAACTAAGAGCAGCTCAGATGGAAGGAAAGAGTGAAGACGAAAAACTAGGCCTCAAGAGAAAGTTTTTCGAACAAGACTATGAGTTGCGTATGAGAATGGGACCCCAGCAAGGAGTACTTCTCGAAAATGAGGCAGAGTTCGAGATGTCTAGGTACATGCAGCCATATGAGGTATCATGGGATATGGGCCTGTATCTTAGACTCTTTGAACGAAAGTGTAGTCTACTGAAGTGTGAGCGAGACACCTGGTCTCAGAAGCTACGCACGGTTGGTTCTGCCCTGCGAGGCAGCGGATGTTGTTGCGCGACTCAGTGAGCAGCACGCGAACAACTACGAAGTTGTTAAATCAGAGCTAATCAGAAGATTTGGAAATTCTGTTAGCCAAAAGAAAGAAAGACTCGCACCGGAGTCTGAAAGCGAGGCGCGTCACAAAGCGCTGGACGTTGAAGCGCGTCATGAAACGCCAGAACCAGAAATCGCGCTAGAAGAAGGCCCGCGCATTCTCGAATGCATCAATGTAAATGATGTAGAGAACGAGGCCTTGGCCGGTCTCGAGGTGGAGACAGTATCAAAAGACGGTCCTTGCGAGGATGAGGTGTGTGCCAGCAGCCCTAATGGACTCAGTAAGAAGCTGGAAACCATCCTCATGCCTCGAGAGGACGTCTCGAGATCGTCACATGCAGATGGGGTTGGCACAGTGGCTAAACACAGTGAGAACGCAACGCTTCAGGAGTGCGGCGATGCCATCGGAGAGGGCCCAGTTAATGGTTTCATCAGCATTAACAAAGATAATTTGGCCCGGCAGTCCGTCGTGACACAGAGTACAGAATGTTTGAGCGTGGGGGAAAATGTAGCACAAGCTACAACGAGCTTCCCGTCCCCTCAGTTACCGACGCGACATGACGATGGCATCGAGAGAAAGGGGGCAAGCAAACATCGCCGAAAACGAAAGAAGCGGAAGCAGACCGCACTGTGTAAGCCTAGGGCAGATCCCACTCCACCTCGAGAGAGACGAAGGGCTAGGCCGTTAATCCGTTCCAGGAAACGCCCATGGTGGCGTTCCGAGAGGTACAAGCGGCAAGCCAGGTGCAGAGGGGGGAAACGAGGTGCATTACCCCAACGAAAAGCGCGGTTGCGTTCGACAACTTCGGGAAAGCGGCCTTGCCCGAAGGCTCAAAGTCGGAAGGGCAGAGTGGCTAAATACCGCGTAGGGGTGAACACAAAGAGGAAATGGCACAGGCTCCCCACCAGCTACTGGCGTCACTTGCAAATTCCTGCGGGGAATAGGCCGAAGTTGAAATTGAGGTGTGACGGCAGTGCACTGCTTAGAGTTTGTGCATTTTGTAGTCTCTGTCGTGCTCGAAAACCGCCGGGATCGCGACCCCATCGGGTGCGATTCAAAAGAATCTAGTTGAGAAAGGGGGAACGGTCAGTTCGAGTAACTTTTGCACAGGCGTGTTAAATATAGTTACTCAGTGGTACGTCAAGATGCGTATTCAAGTCTTTTAAATTATGTAAGTTACGTGATGCGGTGGAAAATTTTCAGAAGGAAAACCGCCGAGCCAAAGGCTGAAAGTCAGCATCGAATTAATTTAATCATTGTGCGAAAATTTGCGTAAAGGTAAAAACCAAGAAAATGTGTTATTTTTCTAGTGTTTATAGGTTTAGTGTTATGTCGCATGCCTTCACTGTCATGTGGATATGGCGTGAATTGGCATTTAAGGAAGAAGATATTAACATAAACCGAATGATTTCATTAATCGATTAACCTTGGCGCGACACGGTAGAGTTGCCGTTGCGCGCATTGAGAATCTTGGTGCACGGTTTTGGCATAAAACCTGTGCAATTGCTTTTTAGGTATTTTTACCTAGGATTATTTTTGTGTTGTACACAGAGAATTACAACATAACGTAAGGATGAGCAATTGGACAAATTGTTAAGGATTAAGCTTTTGGTTAGTAGTGCCATGAATTTCGCAGCGCCGTAAGAATGAGAATAATTGAAAGCGCTCAGAAGAACTCAGTGGTTTTTAATCAAAGGTGTTAGCAAAGGCAGGTAACTAACCAAACTAACCTGCTAGAAGGCAGTGTTTGTCACTTTTGTTGTTGTCTTCTTTGAAGAATGATTGATCTAGTGATCATGAGCAGATCATCAAGCTTTCCCTAAACGTTGAAGTAGACCGTTAGGTCACAGTGTAGTTTAAGGTTTTGGGAGGCTGGTGAGTTTACTGTATCAGTAGTAGACAATTATTGGTACACGTAAACAAAAACGGACATTAGGACAATCTTAGCGCTCACTGAATCCGGAACCGAACCGATGCTCTCAGCGGGACAGAACCGATGAAAGCAGTCAGCGACGAAAAGAAGGAGACAGCCGTTTTATATCAGGACGACAATGGTATCAAGCAAAGCAGCGCGTTGCTTGCGCCAGAATTTGGGCTCTCGTGAGATAACGTACTGCGCTTCAGGAAAGGAGTGCGTCTGCATTGTGTAGAGCATTCATCAGTGGCAGTGTTATCTCATGGGAGGGCTAAATTTAAAGTAGATACAGGCCATTGTCCCCTTGGCTGCAAACCATGACATCGAAGAACAGTCGCCTTGTGAGGCGGAGCTTGATTCTTCGAAAATATCATTTTGGCATTAGGAAAAGGGCAAATTGAATGGAAACGCTGGCGTGCTCCGTCACTCTTTCTAAACCATTCTGGAATGCTCTTGGTGTATCAAAATTGATATTTTAGTTTTTTTTTGTCGTGCATCTTATTATGTAAATTTGTAAGGTAGCACGTCTGGTTTTTCAGCTCAAGTGAGTCCTGAGAGTTCTGAGAGTGAGCTTTTGTTAAAGCTAGTAATTAAAATTGGTTTGTCATCCCTCTTTTGGCTTGGTTTGTTCGAAGGGGGCCGAGTGCTTGCTTGTGCATGTGGTCCAGTTGCAGAAACGGTGTCGAAGATTCGGCCTTTACTCAGACCATGCCACAAGTGAAGACGAGTTCTTGGGATTCGACTACGGACCCTTTCGTCGTCCCTGCGAGCAGCAGTGTTGACCGCTGCCCTCCGTGACTCATCTGGCGAGGGGGAAGCTGTTATGACCGGCGTCAGCAGGCGCCATGCTGTCGCTGAGAAGCGTAGCCGGGCCGCGTTCCCACGCCTGGAACTCCAGTTTTCTCGGAACCAGCGTCCAGAGATGACGGGGAGCGGCGCTCTTTTAATCCTCAAACAAGTAGCCGACTCGCCGAATGTCTATGCTCGCCAGCTATTGTCCCTGCTAGACGGCGGATGAGACGTCCTGTCGCCACGAAGCTGTAAGCCGTTCCGGAGGGGACAACAAAGAGCGTATTCCTTTGAAGAAACGGCGACCGCCGCCACAAAGTGCCCGGCTAATTGAGCGGACCGTTTGGCGGACCGTTTGATGTCTGCTGTCCGAAGCTTGGGACCCCTCGACCAGCGACATACACGACGAGCAAGAGCCTCTCTGGCGCCACCTTTAAGTGCAGTGATCTTGACTCGAAATTGGATGTTCACGTGCGCCGTGCCTGCTCGTACCTTTCACCTGTTGTGTGTGTGTGATTGGTGTTCCCCGCAGGAAGGAGGAGCCCGGCAGGGCTTATAAGGACACCGCCGAGTGCGGGACGTCGCTCTGGACCAAGTAAAGGTTCAACCACCACGTTCGTAGTTTGTGATGGCTCTGAACTGTGTAGCTGTTCAACCACCACGTTCGTGGTTTGCGAACTCTTAACCTCATGCTGTAAATATTTGTAAATAGTGCCGTAAACCCTGTTCTGTTTTTCGCATCCTCCAACGTCCTGCTTCTTCCTTCGTCAACCGGAGGTGGGATTCGCAACAACTGGTGGCAGCGGTGGGATTCGCAACAGTACTACCCATCATCCCCATGGTCACTGAACGATCGCAGCGCCAGAGTATCCTCTAGTTAATAGAGAGTTTTAGTACTGCGTACGCTGCGTACGTGGCGGCGTTGCGTACGTAAGGACGCCACGTTCTGCGTAGTGCGCATGCGCAGACCGCAACGCGCACGTATTGCATTACGAGCGCAGCCGCTATATTCGTACGCACGCATCAGATGCGTGCGTGCGTACGTATGAGGTGATCGCGCGTCTCTCGAACAAGTTCGCGAAAGCGCGAGACTTCGTTTTGCAAAATGGCGGCATCGAAGGCAAGCACCGACCGGCTCTGTGGCTTAAAATATGGCCATAATCTGGCTATGCCACTTGGATTGGCTCACATTGACTGTCAACAACACGTGCTTCTATTTTGATCTACCAGATGGCGTAACACGCTTCACGCTCGTTACGTACGCGGGTACTACGGAGTACTAAAAGCCGATTAGTGGCAAACGACGCCACGTAACGCAAAGCGCTTGCGTGATGCGTGCGTAGCACCATTCCGCAGTACTAAAACTCTCTAATATTAGAAAACTATCTCGTCTGGGTAACGCATCGTCGGAAATTGCAACATGTCGCCTTCCGTGCCGGTTACCATCGGGCCGCGCCGACGGACGCTGGTCGCGCCGGTCGCACCTGGTGTCAGACTATAGAGTGCTCGCGTTTTGCTAACGCAGCGTCACTATGCACAGCGTGCACGCGCGTCAAGGCTATATTGGAGTATATTGGACCCTTCATGATGCGCTCGCGGCCGTTTTGCTAGCTCCACATATACCAATTTGATGTTGCGTAACGTCAATGGATGACGAAATATATGACTGGTGCAAACATAACCCTGACACGCGTGTCATGTAAGAACATGACAACATACCACGCTAATAGCGTCCTCACGGCCGTTTCACTAGCTCCGCATATACTAAATTTGGCATCATGTAACTAGAACAGATGATGAAAGTAAACGACACATTGAAACAAAATAATCATGACACGGAAGTCATGTACGGCATCATTTACGTCCACCTCGTAACGTTCTACTGTTTTTAAAGTGGCATGTCAACATTTCTCATTCGTGCTTCGCATATCATCGATTCTCACTGTACGTGGGATCTACCAACAGCGCTATCCCTATCTTGCTCTACCTTATCTAAGCAGCCAAAAAAGCGCCGAAACCTTCAATACTTGCGCGTGAATCTCTTCGAAATTGTGACACAACCCGCACAGTATAGCACAATCGCAGAGTGATTAGTGTCTCCACCACAACCCACAATTGCGTTGCCTCCGAGCTTGTCTTAGGTACGCTCGCATTACGGATTAGCCGCGTATTCAATTAGGTGGAGCTCATGGTGCGACGTAAGTCGCCACGACCCTACAATAGCGTGTGACGCGTCCATGCACACAACGGATGACAGTGAAAACCAGTGAAAAAAAAAAAGGAGAGGTCTCTCGGAAAAAAGTAAGGCGAGAAGCTTGTCGTGTACGTGCAGATCGTACAACTGCTGTTTCCTTCGGCCTTCCTTTCTTTATCTCTTTCTTTTCGCTTTATTTTCCTTTCTCTCTTTCTTTCTTTTTTTTATTGTTCTCTGGGATTTCGCATTGCGTAGTGCTTCTTTCTAACTGCTTCTATTCTCCGCGCCCGCATTGGGACCTTCATTCACGTGCTTAGCAGCGCAACAATTTATTTGGCCCAGGCAACCGCAAAGGTCATGCGTTTGTATTCAGGCAACATTAAAATGTGACGTCAAACAACAACTAAGTTTAATAAAAGATCGAATTGCTATATCAAAAACGGCTGATTTCAAGACAAGCCTACGATTTAAAAAACGTTATTTATTTTGAAAAGCTGTACAAGAGCACGCATTTGATCAGGGTATCTTTATGGGTTGCACTTGGTTGGAGTCATCAGCGTTCAATTTCTGCGAACAACACCGCCGCCAAAATGTGCGGCATAGCACTATTGAACTCAAAAATACTGCTACCAATGGAACGGTGAATTTCGGGGACGGCGTTAAGCTCTCCCATAGTGGAGTACCAAGTGCTCTAAATCGTTAACTAATTTTTCCAAACACATCACCATTCATTTCATCGGATTTAACACGAGACGGCTTTCAGCTTTCCCATAGTAGAGTACTAAGTACTCTAAACCGTTAACCACTTTTTCTAAACACATATCACGCAGCTAGTAGAGTACCCTGTATACTCTAAATCGTTACCCACTTTTTTCTCCCCCCCCCCCTCTTTCAATATGTTCGTCACAATTGACACGGCCCCATCAAGTTTGTGGCCCATGGGAAGGCATAATGCTCTCTCATAGTACTCATAGTCATTAACCACTTGTTCTAAACAGAAAAGACTTCATACAGTTGGAGTCCAAGGGACGTCTTTAAGCTCTCCTATTCAAGTACGAAGTTCTGAAAATCGTTACCCCCTTTTAAATACGAAGCATTTCTTGGCAAACAACGGCGACTTTGACTCTATCTATCTATCTATCTATCTATCTATCTATCTATCTATCTATCTATCTATCTATCTATCTATCTATCTATCTATCTATCTATCTATCTATCTATCTATCTATCTATCTATCTATCTATCTATCTATCTATTTATCTATCTATCTATCTATCTATCTATCTATCTATCTATCTATCTAGCCACCTACGACTTCTAGCTCTCCTGGCCATTTAGATAATGGTATCGATACCAAACTTGGTATGGCATAAAATGACTCTATGAAGAACATATATGGCCCGTCATAACATTAAAATTATCAAATGTATGTCATGAAAGTCATGATTTACATTTCATGGTACTGCAGCTCTTGCGGTGGTTTCGTTCACATGGCATGTTTCAAAACTGTTATGGTATGACATGATTGCATGGCGAACACATGTGAGCGACCCTGACATAAGAATCAAGACATGCGTGTCATGTAACAACATGACTACTTGCCACACTCTTGATGCGCTCGCCTCCGTTTCGCGAGCGTCATATATACTGAATTTGGTAGTACAGTACGTGAGTGGATGACGAAGGTATGTGACTGGTGTACACATGATAATTATGAGATGCGTGTCATGTAACAACATGACTACATGCCACGCTGATGGTGCGCTGGCGGCCGTTCGGCTAGCTTCACTTATTCCAAAGATGGTATTATGGGACTTGAATAGATGACGGAGGTTTGATACTGGTGCAAACATGATAAACATGAGATGCATGTCATGTAACAACGTGACTACACGCCACTCTCATGAGCCGCTCGCGGCAGTTTCACTAGCTTGATATGTACCAAACTTGGTATTACGAGACGCGAACGGACGACATAAGTAAATGACACATGCAAACATGATTACCACGGCAAGCGTGTCAAGTGACAACGCGGCTACATGCCATGCTCATGATGCACTCGCGGCTGTTTCGCCAACTTTATATATGCCATATTTGGTGTTACGTGACGCCAATGAATGGCGAAGGTATGTTGCTTGTGCAAACATGATGATCATGAGATGCGTGTCATGTGAGAACGTGACTAGATGCCACAGTCAAGGCGAAAATATATTTCGACGTGACGCGGTGCGCGTGCTCACCGGCGTTCATTTCGTCGCGTCACGCCGGCGTTGACACTCGCAGGTGCGCGTCGCGCTGCGTTGCTTTGACGCATGTGCAGTACATCACGTCCAGCGTCCCTCCGTCCCGAAAAGTGGAAGATGTAGTGTTGTCTGGGTAACGCATCCGGGTGAAATGCAGCATGTCGCATTTCGCGGCGGTTGTCGTCGGACCGCGCCTAGGGAAGCTGGTCGCGCCTGGCGCCATGCAGCTTATAGAGTGCTAGCGTTTTGCTAACGTAGCGTCACTGTGCCTAACGTGCGCGCGCATTCATGCTACATTGGAGCATATTGGGCCCTTCATGATGCGCTCGCGGCCGTTTTGCTAGCTCCACTTATACCAAATTTGGTGTTACGTAACATCAATGGATGACGAAATATATGACTGTTGCAATGCATGACAATCCTGACACGCGCGTCACGTAAGAACATGACAACATATCATTCACATAGCGCGCTCGCGGCCGTTTCGCTAGCTCCACATATACTAAATTTGGTATCACGTGACGTGAATAGATGACGAAGGTAAATGACACATCCAAACACGATAATCATACGAAAGTCATGTATGGCATCATTTACCTCCACGTTGTAACGTTGTGCTTATTTGAAAGTGACATATCAACTTTTCTCATTCATGCTTCGCATATCATCGATCACCACTATATGTGGGATCTGCCATTTTCTTATTGAGCTATCTTCGCTGTATATTTTTTTAAATAAGCAGGCTTCTGTGGTCTCTCGATTAGATTCGAAGATCATTTGGGACAAAAAAACGAATTCATGATTAAAATACTTTCGTGTTTAAAGCCCACGGTTACCGAGAAAAAAAAATTTTCAATGTATACGTTGCGGTTTACACTTGCACACTTTGAATCACTTGCAGTAGGATCTGTGCGATTTTTTGGTCACCGTATCACATGTTTGAATATGCGTCTTTGAAAGCTGTCGTATGAGAACATTAATTTTCACGCTGTCATTGCCGAGGAGTTGCTGGGGCACTTTCATGCAATTTTTATTTCTTACTCCTTTCTTTTCTGTATATTTCGGCAAGATAGAAGAGGTTGGTAGCACTCAAACAGTAGTTGTTCTGGAGTACTCAACATGCCATACAGTTAGACACATATTACTGCGTATAATATTTTACATACCACGTGTTTTTCAAGACAATGAGAAAAAAAGGCACATGTTTACTTACGTATTTGTCTAAAACGACCGGAAGGTTAAAGTCATCATCTTCCTTTTCTTCTTGGTCAATTGCATTCATCCTTCCTCTCACGAAATAAAAGCCTTCAGCACCCATGGTTTCGCACTTGCGTACGGAATCGGAGGAATTGGTAGCTTTCGGCGCACACGTGGCTTTACTGTGCCTCTGGGAACGGCTCACGTTCGACCAAACGATGATGTCGTATGATCTTGAACAAATATTAGCGCGACAAGAACGAGGATGAGAAGAGGAAAGACAGACTATGGCGCTGACTAGCAACTAAAATTTTATTCCGAAGTGAAGTAGAACAAATTGCATCTGGGAAATCTATGAAAACAAACAACCATAGCGCGTGCACGATGTGACAAAAAAAAAACGACAACGACCTATGAGACTGATGAGACACGAACGTGATGCAAGCTATATACCTGTGAGGTACGATACCTCTGCGTCAGATAGAGCTCACGAAGGTTGACTGATACGCTTGCGACCTTCAAATGACGTGTAGAACGGCTCCATAATTTTCCGTGAGTGCTATTCTCTGTGCAAATGCAGCATTTCCGTACTATGAAAAACTAGTGCAAGCACTTCCACGGCCGCTGGATAAAAAAAAAAAAGGTGTGGCCTGCTGTGTACCGCTGAAGCGGCGGAACCATGGCCTTCGAGATTGCGAGCGCGTGGCAGAGACACCCGCCAGGCGCCTGCAATCTCGGAGGCCATGTCGGGACGGGCCTAGTTCACCTCGCGCCCGCTCTGGCGCCACTGCTTCTCCCCGACGAAACGATCTCATTTGCATTTCTACGCGGAACAGTGGGCCGCTAAATAGCACGTTCCGTAGCTGCACATCACAGGTTCGATTCTTAATTGTTATTATGAGTACCTATTACACCACATATGTGAACAGTTCGCCCCAGGAAGGCCACTAATTCGGGTAGTATTGGCCTCAATACTGTCCATGAATAATGCCCGTTTGGCTCACCTGAAATGGAAAGGGCCACTGATTCCTTTCGTGGGGAGCCGATCATCGCGCAGATTCTAAGGGCTTACGTATCGGCTCACCGAAAAGCACCACAAAAGCACCGGAAACGGTTGGCACGGTGATTTGATGCTGACGTCTGGAGGCGGCGGGGCGCGCCGGCTTCAGCGCTAGTTTGTGACAAAAATAAGTGCTATCTATCTATCTATCTATCTATCTATCTATCTATCTATCTATCTATCTATCTATCTATCTATCTATCTATCTATCTATTTATCTATCTATCTATCTGTCTATCTGTCTGCCTGTCTGTCTATCTATCTATCTATCTATCTATCTATCTATCTATCTATCTATCTATCTATCTATCTATCTATCTATCTATCTATCTATCTATCTATCTATCTATCTATCTATCTATCTATCTATCTATCTATCTATCTATCTGTCTGTCTGTCTGTCTGTCTGTCTGTCTGTCTGTCTGTCTGTCTGTCTGTCTGACTGTCTGTCTATCTGTCTATCTATCTATCTATCTATCTATCTATCTATCTATCTATCTATCTATCTATCTATCTATCTATCTATCTATCTATCTATCTATCTATCTATCTATCTATCTGTCTGTCTGTCTGTCTGTCTGTCTGTCTGTCTGTCTGTCTGTCTGTCTGTCTGTCTGTCTGTCTGTCTGTCTGTCTGTCTGTCTGTCTGTCTGTCTATCTATCTATCTATCTATCTATCTATCTATCTATCTATCTATCTATCTATCTATCTATCTATCTATCTATCTATCTATCTATCTATCTATCTATCTATCTATCTATCTATCTATCTATCTATCTATCTATCTATCTATCTATCTATCTATCTATCTATCTAGCCGCTTACGTTTGGGTGCTCTCGTGGGCACCCCCTTATCTCGGCGTGAACCAAAATTAGCATGGGAGGGTAAGGTGGTTTGTCGAACACGACGCGCTATAGCCAAGGCATGAATATGGTCACAATGCCGTCGCGTACATCGTCAAACACTTCCCGCCAGGCAGCGGCACATACCCACGGGCGGGTATGTGCCGCTGCTATGCGGGTATGTGCCACAAGTGATTGACACTTAGTATGTATACCCAGGAACGACGAGAACAGCAAGGGCAGTTTTTACGCGCGAGCGTTAAGAAATACCCGACATAGGTATAGCGTCGACCCGACGAATGCAAATAAATGTCAGGGTCCCAGCTGGAATCGAACCGAAGCATTCTGCGTGGCCGTGAAGCATCTTACTACAGAGCTGCGCCATGTCTCGGAACTTCTTTCAAATATACGCTAATCTTCGTGAAACGCCGATAGTGGTTGCAGTGGGGCTGCCTGCCCAATTTTATAAACATTACATATGCACCCTTTTGATACAGCCGTCACGTCGAGTTAACGTCAATTGTGGTTAGTTGCCATGCGCTCAAGTTGTATATGTAGAAGTGTCCAGGGCCAGCATTTTCGCGAGCAACAGCGCTTCATACCAGCTTCTGTTGTTGCCAATACGCATGTTCCAGTTGGTATCGTTGCGCAAGTGCAAACAACTGATTATGTAAACATCTGCAGCTCTTCAACATATGTCTGTGCGTGCAACCGTTGTGCATATATTAGCGCCAATTTATGACGTGTTACTCAATAAAAAATTGCAACACGGCCACTTTCCCTCCACATGCTTCGCATTACGTCGATTCCCACGTACGTGGGATCTGCCGAATTTTTTGCTCGCTTCGACGTCATCTGTACCTCAACATCTTTTTATTCTTACTGAAGTGTTTGCACCTGGCAAGTCAATCAATTCGTTGATTTTATAAGAGGGGTCTACCAAAAAAAAAATTGCCCGCAGCTTCCCTCGGGGGAACACTGAGGAGGATGCGGAGCATATAATTGGTTAACGGGGTGTTAAAGTGCGACTTACTTGGGTCGATGGCTAAATTGGTTAACGTGGTTGTGAAATGGGGTGCTAATTGCGACTTACTTGGGTCGATGGCTAAATTGGTTAACGTGGTTGTAGGAGGGGGTGTTAAATGAGTGAACACGTACACACGTATGCGAAAGGGCGGCGCTGGTCGAAGGGACGTCGATCATTGTGTTTGTGGATTCGTTGGAATTCATTTCACCGCGACCTTGGACGTGTCGACGCGCCGTACAAACCAACCGACGAGCGGCAACTGAGCGAGCGAGCACCGACCTTGAGTATATATACAGTGCGACGGCGCATGCACTGTCAGCTGTTGAATGTTCTCGAAGCGCGACGCCACATGCGCGTCCACTGGAGAATCAGGAGAATTGTAGATGTCGAACGCGGTGTGTAGAGGAGGAAGGGTGCACAGATGGTGGAGGAGTGAAGCGCGCGCGGTGTGTAGAGGAGGAAGGGATGCACAGATGGTGGAAGAGTGGGCGACGGCGCGACGGCGCATGCGCGCGCGTCAGCTGTCGAATGTTCGAGAAGCGGTGCGGACGGCGTGGACGGCGCACTACAAGGCGCGAGTATAAGATGCTTCCGCATCTAAAAAAACAATTACTTATTCCGCAATTAACATTCCGATCTCCTCTGGCAGATAACGGTAACCAGCTCAGCCTGTACCTTTGCGTCATCCGTCGCGCTATCGAGTTTTCTTCGTGATAACTTGGACACTTTACGAAACCGCTCCGCTTGCCTCCGGGCTCGCGTAGTGCCGCGTTTTCCCCGAAAGATCACCGAAACTGATTGGACGCGATTGCGCTCGCCTATCATCCGTCGTTCAGCTGCGTTTCGCGTTACGCTACGAGCAAGAGCTGCGCGATATACAACAGCTGACTGCGCCGAAAACCTTGCCGCGCATTGGGCCGCCCGTTTACACTATGCGTGTTCGCCACCTAGTTAAGAGCGCGGGCTAATAGACGTGACGCAGCACGTTATAACGCTAAGCGCCGGTTGCGGTAGGGGCGATTAGTTTCGGTTTAGTGAGCCTCGGATCGCTATTACACCAGGATATAGCACTCCGGACCATAGGCGACGTTGTTTTTTTTTTGTTGTTTTTTGCCCTGAAGCGGGTAAATACGAACCGTGGCGCAGTGCTTCGGGCGTTCTCCGTCTAGCGTTTCTTCGTTGTGGCGTTGTTCAGCGCTGCCGACCTACGCTTGGCGTGCTAGAAACGATCAGCTGGCATTGCTTGCGTCGAGGCGTGTCTATAGCGGTGTGCGCGCGGCACGCTTTTTAATTGCGCGCGCGGCCTTTCAAGGCTTCTTTGTACTGTTGCTTATTTTCTGCCATTGCCGGCGGTCAACGGGTGAAAGCCAGACAGGCGAGGCCAGCCTGGCCTCAGAGGTAAACGTTGTCGCCCGTGGGCTGCTCGGACCGGTGTTTCTCATACTGTCCGTGCGTGTGTCGGAAAGAGAGAGAAAGAGTGAGCGAGGTGTTTGCATGCGCCTTAACTTTTAAATTGTTTACCTCGATTCCGGAGGCAGAGTAAAAATCGCGGAGCGAGATCGCGTAACCTGATTATTGACGCCTTCGAGTTATTATAGCGTCAAGATTCATTTCCGCAGCCTACCGGTTACCCTTTTTACTTTACGCATGTGTCGTACGTGAGCAATTACATTAACTCGTTTACCTAATTTCCTCGGGTAATTGTTCAAGACAGCCGCTTTCTATTTGTTGTAACTGCGCAATTAGGTGCGTGTGCCTCCGAGCTAAAGTTACACGTCCGTTACCGCGGCCCTTTGGTACACAAGCATACGCTTCCGCCGTTTCGTGTCGCTACGTGCAATTCAGGACGGACGCGACGGAGGCGTTGGGTCGATATGATGGCTAGGAGTATATGCTTGGCTATGTGTGGTTAAGAGCGAAGTGCAGAACAGAAAGACATGCAAGGCAAGTTTGTAGCCGGCAGCCTGAGATCACAGAGCGTGAAGTAAGAAACGTGCATTAGTAAAGTCGTGTGGTGATCACGTTCTCCTCAAGATCATCTCTGCGGAACACCGCTAGTTAAAAATAATGTATCCATGAATGCGAGCGTTAAGATCTCCTCCAACACAAAGCTTAACTGAATTAGAACAGTCGACATTCATACCAAAATGATTTGTATATTTCATTATGGGTAGCTTGCTGAGCGGTAGACAGAAGAGCGTGAAGGAAAGAGATAAAAATTAGTTGGGCAGATGAAAAAAAAAAAAGCAAACCCACGTACCATGCGAATCGACGTTATGTGAAGCATGTGGAGGAAAGGTGACCGTGTTCTCATTTTTTATTGAGTGGCACGTCATGAAGTAACGCTAATGAAATCACGCTAAATATATATATATAAATGTTGCACACACAGCCATATGTTGAAGAATGGTAAATGTTTATATACACCCTTTCACAGGAGGGTAAAAGACGCCGCCATGATGAGATACGTTTGAGATTACAAAGGCTAAAGGCACAGCCTCGTCAGTGTCACAGGACCGGGTTTATTGGCGGAACAAGGGAGAGACCTTTGTCCTGCAGTGGGCGTAATCAGGCATGTGATCATAATGATCATGACGATGATGAGGACCTTGCTGAGACCACTAGAACTATTAGGCCCAATAACGGTAGTTTAACATGTTCTTCCTATATCTGGCGACAAATTACTTCCACTGAACGGGACCCGGCATGGTGTGCTGGGTCATTATTTCATTGCGAAATAACAATCAATTTCCTCATAAGCGGCAGTCATAATGCTATAACGTTGATCTTTGAATTTTGAGCATCTTAATGTAGTACAATAATTGTAATGGCCTAAACTACGCCCCAAAACCATGGTGTGATTATGATGGATGCTGTAGTGGAGGGCTTCAGAAAGTTCGATCATGAGGTGTTAGATAAATGGACCCCTAATTCTACGCACACGGACCTCTAGTATGCTCGCTTCCATCAAAAATGAAATTTTAAAGCGTGGTGACAACTTTTATGATCTTCACAACCATTTCCACTTTATTTATTTGTACGTAGGAGATTGAAGAAACTTGTGTGCTTTTATTATTTCTCTGTTGCCTGTTTTCTATGAAACCACTCTCCGTACAATAATACATTGTTCTTCCCTACTTCAAACTATCTCATCTGAACTTGCAATGTAAAAAAAGTGAGTCGTATGTTGACACAGCCCACCTTTTGATGCGAATGAAATGCGAACGCCGGGGCAAAGCGGTAGCAGCGTCGGGACAGTAGCAGCAAGAGCTGTACGGGTAAACGGGCAGCCTCGCAGCAGCAAATGTAGATGTAGATGTAGATCCTAAACTTGTGGCTCACATCCACCCTGGGGGATGGGCCACCAGCCAGGCAGCTCCAGCTCGTGCATCACTCTTCCTGTTCACTACACGGAATACTATATAGATTTGTCGACCATCCCCTCGGTGTGAAACTCTATCTTTTCAATCTATGAGCATGTTGTCGTCAGCAGCACTAAAGAAGTCGACTCTGCCACATATGTATTGCAACTTCTTTTGTTGTTCTTTAGGGGTACCCCCGTGTACAGTGCCGATTTCACTGTTTAAAAAAACGTTTTCGAAACGCCGTTGTGGCACCTGCTGACTTTACGACCCAGCATGTTTCTTGGCCGCCACGAGGTGTCGAATCTGTCAGTTTCCGCGTTTGTTGCTGCTTCGACGTCTTCACTATACAACCGTCGTTGCTTCACAGCGCGGCGCAGAGGCGCCCCATTTATCGAGTCCGCGAATCTTGATATATTGGTCTCACACCACCCGCTGTGCGCGCAGCGTGCAACGATCTTCGATACCACGACTGAAGCCTTCCGCCGCTCTCGGAGAAGCTTACACGGAACAACGTCAAAGGCGGCGTTAAAAAAAACGGGCTTAGTTGTTGGAAGAACAATAAATCCAAAAATATTAAAAACAACACTCAGAATCACGATAAGACAATGCGTAAAGTGGAGGTCAAGCGAAACGAAATCTCAGATAGCCGAATTCAATGCGTGATGCCGGCCGCCATCTATGCATCAATATTTTTTTTACTCCAGAAAAATGTCCCCTTCCCCGTCCAGACTCCAGACACATACAGTTATGAATTCAGTGAAGCGCGGAAACTGGGCTAACCGCCGCTCGCTGGCTTTCTTGCTTGTTTGCACGAGCGAGGGGCCCTCATGTGCTACGGCGTATGCCACGTCGCGTCTCTTTCCTCTCGTCTCGAATACCCTCCTAAAGAAGCGTGCGGGGAATCGTGGTTTCACGATCATCACTCGTGGCTCGTAACCACGAGAGACGAACTTAAGCCTAACCTAGATCCTGGCTCATTTAAACAAAGAAAATGATTTAGGGGGCCGGCAAGACCCATTTATTTTGCTCAATTTCTTTCTTTCATTGCGAAAATAAAAACAAAACTCTAGATTGAAGGTCTGTACATACGTACGGACCTTCAATCTAGGGTTGTTGTTTTTTCGCAAAGCAATAAGAAGACGAGCAAAATAAATATCAGTAAGAGGAGGATAATATTGATGACAATGGAACGTTCCTAGAAGAACAAAAATCATTATACTTCAAATGCGTACAAACACGAACTTGTTGGTACACAATTGCAGTAGCAGACAGCTCAATACAACGAATACTAGAAAGACCAAACAGGAGCAATAAAACTAACGCACCTGTTCGTAGTTCGGCGCTGGTGCTGTTTTATCTGTCTTGTATTCGTTTTCTTATAATTTCTGCTACTGTGATCCATCGCATTATTTCTTGAAATACGAATTTAGCGAAATGGCAGACATCTCGGCACAATGCGAAAATATAAAGTTGATGAAGTTGCGGGTGGGGAGGAAGCTGTTCATTCGCGGTAACACCACCAATTTCAGTTTCACTAGCCCCAGCATATGTCGAGCTTGCGTGGCGAGACTGACCAATATCTGGCTTTCTTCAACGTCTCCGTCTGTCTCGTGGTGGCTAAAAACTACAGTAGGATGAATAGCTATAGGTAGGGAGGTTCAAGGTGAGTGGAAGAGGAGTCGTTAAAACCACCTTGCACTGACCGGTAGAGTGGACTCATATGTGTCACATCTCGCATATCATCATCCACCAGTTGAATTCACGTACACTGGTCAATTTTTTCTTGCTCCGCCTAGCATGCTTTAAAGGTTTTGTGGCTCAATCGCCACCGTGTTATCAGAACATGTTTTGTTGACACCCCAATAAGATTCAAGTTTGGCATTCAAATTTTCGCTCTTTGTATTGAAATGATGAGTGAGAAAGAAGGTGTACGTCGTTTCGGCAGCAGTCCTGGCTGCGTAAACTGCCACTTCGCATTCACAAAAATAACCGTGGTGGTTTTGGATAAGGATTTCCTTTTTTGCCTCTTAATTCTAAAGCAGCCGCGCAAAGCTATGCAAACGCGACCTCGCGTTGTGGAAGTGAGCTTTCACCTCAGGCGTCCCGAGAAATCTACTAGGACCACCCAAGCGAGCGGCCTTCGGACGGCTGTCGTGAGACTAAGCTGAGATGGCGAAGCAGAAATGAGGAAATAAAGAAAAGTTGCGGAACGAAAGGGCAGTCATAAGCAACGGCACATCAATAATAACAAAAAGCTGTTTGTACGGCATAACTCTCTCTCTCTCTCTCTCTCTCTCTCTGTATATATATATATATATATATATATATATATATATATATATATATATATATATATATATATATATATATATGCTATTGCACGTTGTCGTGTATATAAGAATGTAAAACCATTTTTCTGATATTTCATTTTTCTAGCCTATGTGGTACGCCATGTAGCTCAGTAGTGACGTATATTCTTGTAACCCTGACGCTACGTCAATCTTATTTTTCTCCTGTGAAAATAGAAAGAAAAAATATACGCAGGTGAAAGTCGACGGGACAACGTAGTTACCACGTACCTATATAGTTACGTGGTATATCAAGTAAATCTACTTACACTTGAAACATTCGAAAACATTTCGCGTTAGTAAATACGTGATGTCCTATATAGTAGGGACGTCTTTAAAGAAAACCGTCTTTGTGGGCTCTTTATGATAACGTGCGGAGTTTTTCGAGGTTGTACTGCCGATAAAGATACATTTTCACATCGAGTAAGGTGAACAAGGGGTATAGTTTGTATTTTTTGATATGTATAAACGATAACGCGGCGATATAACCGTTCTCTATTCAATCATCACGATTGTTTCTTACTCACTATCTTCTTGTCTCCTTCAGTGCATAGGGCAGTGAAGATGTGATTATGTGCGTTGCTTAGGGGCCGCTACTTTTCCGAAAACTTGAAGGGAAAGGCAAAATCAAAGACTCGTTTCACCATCAATTCCTATTGGCTACAAAGGAGGGACCTAATTAAAGCTCGTTTGCTAGGTAAGTGCCCTGTCTTGCTTGCTTTTCCGTACAAGTGTCATTGTTGGCACCAAGTTAATAATAAAAAGACTGGGTATATCGCCAGAGTAAAATCAGACCTTCTTAACAATGGGCCATTGCAAAGAGCGCTTGGCGGGTACGGTCGCATATGTTCGTTGAATAATGCCTGCCGCATAGGCACATAGTTGCAGACTTCTGGTGTCACTGTATGGCAAATATATTGTCTTTGGCAACGCCGTTGTGCAGAATCGTTTCCAGCTGGTGCGAGAGAATGAGAGATCAAGATTGTGCTGTGCATTTTCATTCGCTTTAATGCTTGCTTCCCACACGGAGAGGTGGTGGAAAGGCTGGGTGCTATTTGCTGAGATGGTATGCGTTTGATACACTGCACTGTGCAAAGGTCTCAACTGCAGAAACATAAAAAGCAACCAATGAGTCAGCGAGGGCAGCGCAGCTCAAGCTACTTAGTTTTCAGACGACGGCGCTTCTGAAGGGAGCCATTACCAAAGTTTGTTCTCTTTGCTTTTATTTCACATTTGTTCTTCAAAACATTCATGCCATTTTCAAAAACAGAGTTAGCTGCAAGAGTAGGAGAGTCAGGAGGCTAATCGGATGCACTTGCAGTTGCTAACTGCACTATTGGATGCAGATAGAAAGATTAAACTACACACCAAGTTGGTCTTATAGCTATGGCACTCTATGGCTAACCAGGAGGTCGCGGTATCAAATATATAGTTTGCTAGGGACGCGCGCACCCGAAGCTGCTGCCATAGGAGAGGGTGGTGGACGGATCCCGACAGACGCCTGACATAGCCCGGCTAAGAAATGCATTCGCATTAAAAGAAAAACGGCAAGTTCACAGTTTATCATTCAAGGGTATGAATTACACGCCTGACATGAATCAGGCCAACCTTGTGTCGGGGTTTGGGCGCAGGTGGTATTTTCCCCTAATTTCCCAGTCCGGTTTTTCGTTGTAAACTGAAAAACTAAAACGTTGATGTTCAAGTGACATAAAACTAATAGCAGACTTTTTACTATGCCTGCAAGTGATCTTCAGTATGCAATTAAAATTTTCCTTCAGGCTAATAAAAATCAGGTCATGAGAGGTTTAAAAAAATAACTAAGAAAACAGGTAAACACGAACGAGGCAAGGTAGAGCCTAAGGCGTAATCTGTTAAACGAGCTACGTCTTACGTTCTTCAATCAACGCTAACCGAGTCTGCGGTGTAGGTATCCCACAGTAAACGAAGCGTGACCCAGCTTTACAAGTCCCGCCACCGAGACGCAACCACTTATTGACAGCAGCAACAACGCTGCACCGAAATCGCTTCAGGCTATCGTATACAATGCACGGAGCGTGGTGCGGTGTATTAGCGAAAGCAAGGCTAATCGACATCGCGCGCGCGGGGCAACGCTACTAAATGCGGGCATTGAAAAGCAAGACCCCCAATAAAGCTTTCAGCCCTTGCACGCACCAATTATGGAAATGCGCGCGCTTGCTGCGCGAGGGCGCGCGTGCTGCAGGAGCGACAGAGTGTGGCTTGTGGCTACCACGTGGCGGTTGGATTAATGCCATCGTACACGATTTGCAGTGCCGTAATAACAGTAGCCCACCACCTAGCGCGGTGGACTAAAGAGTATGGTTCCCATTCCCCGCTCGTTTCATCAGCACTCTCGTTGGACAACCAATTTATTTTCTGTTCGGAGGTCGGATAGAGCTTATACTTCGGCGTAGCGGGGTCCTAATTCGTAGGGCTTTTCGTCCTGCTCTTAGCTGTTGGCAAGACAGCTCCCCTGCTGATATGTCTAGCATTGGTACTTGTAAAAAGTTTCTCTCACGATCGATACTAGTGTATGAAAATTGGAGAACGTTTAATCGAGCTTCACCTTGAAGAGTATAACGCGATAGCGCATATAATCGGACACCTTTCGTATCGCCTTTTCGATCGCAAGCCTCGTGTCTCGGTCAGCACCTCAACCATGTCGCAAGGAGAGAAGTGGGCTTGCGAGTAACTTTGGCCATTGGAAATAACCCTGTAATGCGTATACTGCAAGTCCACCTGCGAAGTGCACACTACACCATAATTCTTCTTTTCAAGAATCAGAGCAGTACCCATTACGTGTCTGTAAATCAATACGCGAACCTTCAAATCTACTCATTTGTTTGGTGCTTTTGCTGTTGATTGCGGTTAAATGTGTCCCAGCGTTTTGTTATGGGCGCGCACTTAGACCCCATTCTCGTAGCGCAATTTACAAGCCTCTATGCCTGGTCCGCCTCATATTTTTGCTCGTGGACAACGCATGTTTTTCGTTCGTCACTAAAGACCTCCACGCCAACACCGCAACTTATGCGTAACAACCTCTTAAACGCTATCGCATTAATACTAGTTTTAAAACGACCTATGCCTTGCAAACACGAACAAACGAGAAGAATACGAGAGAACAACAAACGCAGTTGTTTGGACTTCCTGGTGGCCTTGTCTTCTTTTCTGGTGGATCCCTGCATACGACGTTTTCTTGCGGATATGGGTCCAGCGTTAGTATTCACAAGGAAATCACTCAAGCTCGAGGTTGTGTTCGTGTTCGTAAACTTTGTATGCTGCCGAAGAAATTCGTGATGACAGCAAGTTTTAGCTGGAACGTTCGTTCAATAAATTTCATTCGGAAGAACCAGCTGCTTCTTTAGTATCTCGCCTGTCTTATGTCCTATGTGTTTTCACTCAGCACCATCATAAATTACTAGTTCCGCTTTGTCCAACTAGCAATCTTGTTCTGTTGAAGCAAACTTGTGGGAACTCGACCCCAGATCACTTGGCTGTGGTGGTAAGCACATGTAGCCTCGAGAGCACAGAGAGTTCTGGAAGTCGCGTGGCAGGATTTTGCGTGAAGTCTTGCATAGTGGCTTGTGGATGAGTTAACATTTACGGATCGATAAAAAAAAAAACGAATCGCTGCGCCTGGCTTATCGCACACTGTCGCTTATCAGCCACGCGCACCGATGATGGCACTCCGCACGACCATCGCGTCAAGTCTGCCAAGCCTGCGTGAGCAACAAAGCTTCAGGAGAGCCGAAGCATGTGGCGAAAGGCATTTCGCATTCAGTAGCGTAAAATGTAGCCGGTGAGCGGCTGTGCAGCGCGTTGTTTCTCGCGGGTGAGGGAGCGTTTTCATAGTCGAAGAGTGCCGTTTGCTTTCAGGCTTGGTAGGAGAGAGCGAACTCTCTCTTAGCGAGAGAAGGTGGTGTCTCCCTTGAGCTCAAGCAAATCGACCATCACGACAGCAGCTGCAGCGGACGATGGACGACGCACGCCGACACGCCGAGACCCCATGGAGTTTCGCTCCTCAAGAATGCGAAAGGTTGAAATTTTCAAAATCTTGTAAAACGATGCCTCTCAACGTTTTCCTTTGACTACGGAGTGCACGAACCTTCGCGGAAAATTTTAAATTTGGCGACATTGGGAATATTTAAGGTTAGAAAAAAATTGCGTTTAAATACAAGTACCAAAACTTCTTATTACATCATGACCGCTGGAATGCAACCACAGTCAACAATATTCATGCGTGGGCAGTTTTACATCTACTGGACTACCGCGGATTACTGTCCGGTAATATACCCTATATGAATGCACGCCTTTCACTATCACCATTATACTACACTCATATTTCGCCACCATGAAACGCTCAGAACTTGCAGTGCAAGTTTGGGATTGCGTATACATGACACATTCACCCGCTTCTTTCTCGGCTCCAAGCTGCACCGAACTTGCTTTCGAATGCAAGCGTAGTTGAACGAACTATTTTATTTTAGATTTAGTTTTTGCATTTATTTTCTCTCTCTCTATTTTTTTTCTTTTTTGTTTTCGTTTTTTTTTTTGCAGTTGTCAGGTCAAGTTTGTACGCTTGGCACAAACCACAGTTTCTGTTCGTTGTTAAAAGAAAACATTCGTACCTCATGGACGACTCATCAGATTGACACTCTTCTGCGAAGACGGCGTCTACTTATGTTTTGCTTGCTTAGTTCCTCCAGAATTCCCAGTCCATTTTCCCGACTGCGGTGTAGTAAAGCTCGAGCCGAGTGATGTGAGTTGAAATATTAGCATAAACATTTCTGGCTCTTTGCCTGTTAATCGGTGTTCATACGTAACCATAAACCCGTTTGCCGTTAATGTAAAGCAGATGGACTACACGCCGACCTACGACGAACACAAATCACCGTCTTCGCGTATGTTCGTCGCAAATACGTTGAAAAATAGAAGGAAGCGTACAGTCAAGATTGAACCTAATTTTTTATTTTGTTTCTTTCATCGTTAGCATGCACATATCGCGCGGTTTTCGGTATATAACAACGTGTTATTCGACCAGGTAGCTAAATTGTAACCTACTGAGCTCACGTTTCTAATGTTTTAGGTAAACAAGTGTAATTTTTGGGGCCTAGCGTCCTGATAGTTATGCCCGTTGTTTATCTGACTGCCACAAAAGTATGCACAGTGTAATAAAGCCCATTATTTTTAATCTTCTTTTCTTCTCTGTTTCTTTAAATAAATGAAGTGTGAATGTATGACACGGAAACTGAAGGCTATATAATTGGCCGATTTTTAATATATTTGTCCGCAAAGCTTTTGTAATATTCAGATATGTATTCATTTTCGCAGTGTATCTACGTGCATTAATTTATTAAAGTAGATTGTCAACGGACGCTTTTATGCCTATCATCTAATTGCGGACTGCCCACAGCAACATCTTACAGTAAAACTTCACAATTGTAAATGAAACTGAGATTTACAGGGCTGCAGAACTCATCGAGCTCCGAAGAGAGATTTGGGAACTGTAACCTGATCACTTAGCCATACAGTATTGGGATACTGGAATTGCATGGAGATAGATATGACTAATCAGGAACAGGGCGGAACCATATTTCCGTTTAGGACTCACACCGATTCGTATTCGCAAAACAATATGCTATAATATGGTGAGCCTATCGCATTTGCAGAAATTCCGCTCAGCCTCGCTCACATAGACTCGTGCTTCACAAAATTTTGCCCAACTGGAATCTGTTTAGACAGACACTCACGTTGCAAATCCGAGCGAGCCGGCTCATGGTACAGTTCTACGAGTCTGTGAGGTTTGGCCCTGAAATAAACGTTAACTTACGTTCTCCCTTCTACGTTTCTTGCAGGCTGCACAGTTTGGCAATGACACGGCCACTAAATCAGCGTTTCTGTTCAACCCGAGGAGGAGTGCGAAGTTTCCCATTATGCGACCCAGGCTGAGGACCACCACAAGAAGTCCGCTGCCCGACCCGCCGCCAACCACTCCCCGCCAAGAGAACCTGCAGGTACAGTTACGTCAAGAGACTTTGTTCATCGAGAAAACATATAGGTCGTAAGGTGGTATTTTATTGCAGTAGTCCATTCGTTGTTCTGACACAAGATGTTGTGTCGGCTAAAAATGAGGAAAAGAAGGGGAATTGATCAGGCTCTCGTTTTCTTCGTCAGACGCAATTTAAAGAAACCAGCCCTGAGCGCGATGAACCAAAACATTGATTTCGCGTCTGTTTTAGTGATTTTCAACTCACTTTCGTATGTAAGACGTCCTTTGTGGTATTGTACATTTTAACCCAACAAGCATTACGTTGACATTTACACTATTTTTTTAAACATGCGTAATGTGAGGCAAAATTGATTGAGAAAAATTCAGTTTGGGTAACTGAGAACCACGGAAGTTTTTGTGCGAGCAACGTTATGCACGTGTGATCGGCGACATCATTTCGATAATGTCTGCACGTGCGTAATGGTGGATACATGTAAATCAGGCTTCTCCGCAATAAGATATAACTAAAGGAGAAGCCCGTTTTTGCAAATACCTGTTCTACAACAAATGTTAAACTTGAAAGCATTCATACGCGCACCGATACCACCAAGAGAGCTATCAACGCAGCCATAACAGTCCTTATAAACAAGCTTAGACAAGGTCCTCTGAGTTGGAATTCATAAGTCTGGGCTTTAACAGGCTGCAATGAACTTTACGTTTGTAGCCTAGCTGGTTCAACTTACAATGCACTTTGTTAATTAGAACTAACTTACAAGAAATCCAAATGCTCTTGACTTTGCTATTTATTAACCATGACTAATTTGGTCTCTGGTAAAGAAAAACAGGTCCTTAAAATTAGTATTTCTTCGCTAACGTCTTTATTGAGCTTGTTGTATACGATTTCACTTTATCACTTTTTGTTTGCACAACTTCATATAAAAATTTATAATTTCAGCCTTTCATAGTATTCATACGTTCAAATTCACAGAATCTGCGTACCTTTCTGTCATAATTTACATGTCCGAATACAGAGATTCGGTGCCATGTAAGTGACAATATTGATAACCGCTTGGACCTAACTGATGAAAAATGTAGTTCATATTTCATTGGATTAATCTGTTCTGTAAAGAAACCACAATTATCTTACAGGAACAAAACCATTCTGGAAACTGCAGACAGTTATGGGCAGACAGACATTCAGAACCAATAAGTGTATATTTTTATTTTACTCTGAAAATATGTTTTTGCAAAAAAAAAGACGTCACTCTGCCACAATATAACGCCGAAGCGCAAGGCACCTCAAGCGGTCGCAGTGCAGCTTTTACGTTAGTAACCACTATTTGAAGATCCATTGCAATGAAGACAATTAAAGAATAAATAAAATCATTATTGCGTGCGTGTTAAATGTACTTTAAACGCGTGGTACTCAAAAAAAGAGTGATATGTGTTCTGAATTTTGTACTTGCTTTACCTCTTGTTCCTTGTCTAACGCGAAAGAAAAAAAAGCGTGATAAATTATTGTAATAAAATATATATATATATATATATATATATATATATATATATATATATATATATATATATATATATATATATATATATATATATATATATATATATATAATCAGATTGGCAGTTATCTCAGTACAAATGAAACATTCCGCTGTTTTTTTTTCAGAAGTGCTTCAACTTTTGCATTAAAATTCTCGGCATTTTTACTAATTAGAAAGCTGGTTTACCAATCTTCGTTAATTACTCAGCTTGGTGGATGTGCTGCTTAAGGATCAAAATAAGACCAGGCCATCTCAACAGGTGTAGTGTACGTGTTCGCAGTTGTAATCACACTGGCGCCAGTTAACCAAAACAACTTGTACGTATACTTCACCATTGATTCTCTTTCAACATTGTCCCGTGTGGTCACGTGCCACGAACGCAGGTGAAGCGGCAGGCGGTGCTCGAGTCGGTGCTCAAGCAGGCGGACATCTTCGAGCTGTCTTCGTCGGACTTCAGCCCCGCGGTGGCGTGGCCCGTGCCCCGGCGGCCGGCGTCTCGCCGGTTCCGTCCCAACGCCATCTCTCAGCCGTCCACGGCGCGTCCTCTGCTCAAGCTGCGACAGCCGAAGCCCACCAGGCCCCCCGCGTACTCGCTGGACGGGTTCGTGCCCAAGCCATCCATCATCCGCATCACCACGACCGAGGCGCCGCCGCACATTCGCAAGATGTACGCGTCACCCAAGACCGAGGCGCCCCCGTTCCGCAAGAATGCGCCGCGCTTCGGATCGAAGAAGTCTAAGGTATGTCGGGAGTTTCTCTTAAAAGGCTCGGATGGGAAACACGGACACCTTTTTAGCCACTATACGGACACGAGAGAGAAGTCGTGACACCCCGAACCAGTAGCGTAGCCAGAAATTTTTTTCGAGGTGGGTTAATTATATTGATGTATGCTCGTGCATGTGTTTGTATATTTGCGTGCCAATACACGCAAGCAAAATTTTG
Organism: Rhipicephalus annulatus; assembly: GCA_013436015.1. Lineage (NCBI taxonomy): Eukaryota > Metazoa > Arthropoda > Arachnida > Ixodida > Ixodidae > Rhipicephalus > Rhipicephalus annulatus. The sequence goes on from WOVY01011998.1 coordinate 37,555, forward strand.
AAAAAAATCGAGGGAGGTTTGAGTTGAAGTCAGCGCTCTTCAATTCCCACCTCGTTCGTGGATTACTCGTCTGTCATTGGTATGTGTGTGTTTATATCACATGATGTCTTCTTTGTTCAGAGTTCTTACAAATAAAGATGTCAAACTGCCACAATGGACGCGTAAGCCAGGAGTTATTAAGGGATATTCGCTTTAGCGCTGTTACACATAAAAGCCTGCTTAAAACTTGCTGACTTTATCTCGCCACTGTGTTGCCCGCATTCAGTAATCGCCCTGTGCTTTAAGTCCACCCCTTTCTGCTCCCCGTTGACAGACAAAGCCGCTGACGAATGATTACGATGACGACGGTCACTTCCGGAAAGGCCGCAAGCACCACGACTCCGGCGGCCGCAAGGGCGTGCAGCGCATCATGGGCAGCCGGGGACCTCGCAAGGGGATTCCGGGAGTCGACTACCCCAACTTCCACCGCATCCCGACCACGGGCTTCGACTGCAACGACAAGCAGTTTCCCGGCATGTACGCCGACCCCGACGCCGGCTGCCAGGTTCGTGTACTGACAAGATGTATTCTAACTAGCGTATGCCACGTCACTCATAACCTCTTTCCAGGTAGCTCCACAAAGTGTCACTTTTTAAAATAAATATCTTTGTTGAAAATTTGTCCGTTGCTTATTATCACAACCCCCCACAATGGTGTAAGAAAGAGAGAATGAAATGAGAGAAAGACAGGGAGATAAACTAGAATTGTAGCATCCGCATTGCTGATTGATTGATATGTGGGGTTTAACGTCCCAAAACCACCGTATGATTATGAGAGACGCTGGGGTAGAGGGCTCCGGGAATTCCGACCACCTGGGATTCTTTAAGGTGCCCGCAAATCTGAGCACACGGGCCTCAGCATTTTCGCCTCCCTTGAAAATGCAGCCGCCACAGCCGGGATTTGATCCTTCGACCTGCGGGTCAGCAGTCGAGTACCTTAGTTACTAGACCACCGCGGCGGGGCCATCCGCGTTGTTACCCGGCACCAAATGGACGGGTAAACGAAAAAGAAAGGTTGGAAGGACAGCGGACAAGAAAAAAAAAACAAGAGTGGGACTGCTACAGCGTATGAAATATACCACTACCACGCAAAACGTTGAATAAGTTCTTAACTGTTTTTCTGCACGAAGGCAGATCGTGTTGGCATTCGAGCACTGTTTTTACAAGGGTCTGTCTTCAAGGCCGGCTAACGCAGCAACTATAGCGGCAGTCTGTGCGAGCCTTAGCGAGGGCAGTGACAAAGAACATGATCATTTCATCGCTGCTGCGATGGTCGCAAGCAGCATGGTCTTCCCCGGCTGTTCTGATGGCAACATATTTGGTAGTGGAGGAGGCATAACAGGTGATGTCCTGTCCCCTTCGAAACCTTTGACTCTGCGACCAGTAGACAACCTCGAACCGGTTCAGAAAGAGAGCTTTTAAACACACCAATAGATGTCCACAGTAGGTGTCTCTTCTGGCCCAGAGAAGATACCATGTGCAGCTGTTGCTAAGAGCCGCTGCCCTCCTTTAACCCCATCAGCCACGGTGGAGCCAAGGAGGTTTAAGAAAAATTTGCTGGGGGGCGGGGGGAATTCTCGCCCACAAATGAGGCCATTCCAACCGTAAGATGGCGGCTGCGGCAGCCATCTTACTATGGGCATGATGAGCTGTCGGCATTCGGCGATTGAGAAGGAGCGTTTTTCTCGCACGCCTAACGAGTTTGACATGGCAACCTCTTCGCGTCGGATAGTGCTCAAAGTGCGTCATTGTGTTACTAATTTTCTTTAGTAGGCCTCGAATTCAAGGCAATTTTTTAGACTAACTCACCGATACTAGTCTTTGCGTGTTATTTCTTCGGAAACGACTCTCTTTTAAGTTATAAAAAACGTAGCCTTTAGACTAACAAATCAATGTCACTTCAAGTCTAAGTGGCCACCACCGGGAAATAGCATGTTTTTTTTTAATATTTGGAGTGCAAAAGCTGGTTTCACTACTGCTGGCAAAGCACTGCGGAAGCTCCCACTCCAGCAATTTTTTTTAACCTTATTGGATGGAACCGTGATTGGGGTGCTTGGAAGCTGACCGGTTCTATCCCATAGCGGCGGTCACATTTCGAAGGAGGTGATATGGTAGAAGCCCGTGTACTTGGGTGATATCAATGCACCTTGAAGATTACCAGATGGTCAAAATTAGCGCAGTCCTCTATTACAGCGTCTGTCATAATCATATCGTAGTTTAGTGACGTAAAACCTCACATATTATTACCTTTTGATCCCTGTTCAGGGTAGTCAACTGAACGTACGGACGTATATATTTTCCGTTAGCTCATGGGATGGGGAGGGAGGGATTAAATAAGCCGCTATAATTGCTCATTTATTTAGGCACAAAAGAACGTTCATCTAGTCTCCACGATGTCACTGCAGTATCACCCATTGAAATAGAGAACATTAATTACACCACTATGGTGGACAGTGGTTATTTATGACAAGCAAACTTTCAGTTCAGTACAGATGTTCTATTTAGTTCCTATAACTTCTACGTGCAACGAGATTATGATGACTCCACTGATTAGTGAACGTTGCTTCGAACAATTTGAAGAAATATATAGAATAAAAATTACAAGAATGCCAACTAAGGCATGCTCCGAGAAGTGTAACAATTTTACAAAAAACCTTCCGCTTAGTTGGTGGACCCTCCTTGTGCAACGATATTAATATTGCTCACTTTTTGAAACAGTTCGAAAATGTTTTAAGCATTATATAAAGTAAAAATTCAAGGAAATCTGACTGAAGGAAATTTTTACTTGGAGGAATATGTTGGCGAGAAAATTTGCATATAGTTGGTGGAACCTCTGTTGATATGAAATGAGTTCGGGCATGTTTGTATTCTCTTTCAGCATCTAGCGCAGAGCGCAAGCCAAGGACCGAGTGACAGCCGACGCTTCTAACAGCTGTCTTCATCGGTTGACGTACGGTTCTTGTGTTGTTTGTTACGTGTGAGGTGGAAGCTCCATCAATATACTACGAAATTTGAATCGTTGCCTTTGAAAGCAGTACAAGTTCATAAAGTGTTTTCTCGAGATAGTTTACTTACTGAATTCGACGCCACAAGGTTGAAAACATGAAATTTATTGCATACTGGTAACAGCAGTTCATGTGAGTACAAATGCGCCGTGTAGCAAAATGACTTCAGTGGACGTACAAACAAGAGGACCCCAGACACGATTTAACTTACAACACTGCAAGCGTTAGGAAATGTTAACGATTTAGAGTACGAAGTACTTTACTATGGGAGAGAATAGAGCCATCTCGTGGGCCTGACATCTGATGGCGATTGTTTAGAAAAGAGTGTTCGACGATTGCGAGTACTTTGTACTCAAACTATGGACGCGCACTGCGCAGAGAGCCGTCCCAGCATAGGCACATGAGCTGTGTTTAGAAAAACTGTTTAACGATTTAGAGTAATTAGTACTCCATTATGGGAGATAATTAAGCCGTCCAATTTGTTTAAAAAAAGTGGGTAACGATTTAGAGTACTAGGTACTCAGCTATGGGAGAGCATAAAGCCGTCCCGTATGTAGGCTTTTCGCGCTGCCTCCTAACTAACGCATGGTTGCGTTTAAAATAATTTTATTTCCAGATGTATCTTATATAGTTTATGTACACACAGAAAGGTGGACAATGATGATCATGCGTATGTACAGTGCAAGCTGTTCTATACAGTGAAAATAACTCATTTGCGTATGCAGTGATGTACAATGCAAAAATTGTACAACGAGGACAGGACATTCATGAACATCGAGATGGTTAAACTTATATCAACAGTAAGGCTCTACGCACAAACAAGGGGATCACTCACAGTGTAAGGTGATGTTTTTTTTTTTCATTCACCTGTGAGGACAGTTAGCTGTCGTGCTCAAGAACAATATTGCAGAAAAAAGACACGTTTCTAATGAACAAAAGGAGAATTCGCGCTGTCATTTCACAGTGGTACAAGCTCTAGCCCACCTCCTCAATTGGGGAGGAAAGGCACGGACACACTGTTGTTTTTTACAATAATGAATCGCATAGACCAGCGTCGGCGGAAAGCCTCCTCTCCCAGCATAACTAGTTCTTCATCGAGACGCATAAGCATTACGTTTCTTGTGTGTTTAGAAAAAAGCGTGTAACAACTTAGAGTACTAGTTACTCTACTATGGGAGAGCTTAAAACCGTCCAGTGGCTACGCTAAGAAGAACCGATTACGTGACTTCTGTCACACTTTTGTACGTTTCTTGTTTAGAATAAAAGTGTTGAACGATCATAGAGTACATTGTATTCTACTATGGGAGAGACAAGTCAAAACGAACTTTTTGTGTGTTTAGAAAAAGTAACCGAGTTTAGAAAGTTTTATTTACAGCATGTAGAAAACACAAATGCTTCATCGTTTAGAAAAAATTTATTGCCACAAACGTCAATAACACTCAACAGAACATTTCCTTCTTAGACATACTCTAACGATGATGACAAAACAGGCGTCATTTACATGAACATGGATATGAGATGACGTTGAAAGAACATGTACATTCGATGGCTCACACAAGCACCACCACAACCACAAAAAATACCATAACGTACAGCAGCCACAGAAATTATAGTACCACGGGAGGTGGCCGGAGCTCAGCGTTTTAGTAATCAGACATGACCTCTACGAGGCTACAACTTTAAGAAAGCAGGTTCTTTGTCGCAAAGTCGGCTCCATAGGCGCTCTGTGTTCTAAAGATTTTTCTTCAATCCTAAATCCCGTGTTCCCCGGAACTTTTACCTTATTTGGATTTCAAACTTCGAAGTAGTCACGCGCGAGAGCACCGGTGCTATTTCTTTTTTCTTTTTTTTTCAGGTGTGGCACATGTGCACCGGAGTTCCTAACCTGGGAGCGAGACACAGCTTCCTCTGTCCCAACGGCACCATCTTCAACGAGCGGAGGGGTGTCTGCGATTGGTGGTACAACGTCGAATGCAGCGAATTCACCCTCTGAGCTCGAACCAGTCGTTCTACTCGAAGCGCGTACGGATCCGCTCGCCCGGCCGTACGCATACATCAGCGTGTGTTTTCCAACGCACGCGTCCTCTTCGCTCATAACAGCGCTTGGGAAACTGCGCACAACGATATAGGCTGCCACGGCCTGCGCTGTCCTCTTGACAATGCAAAGCGTCTTAGATGTTCCACGTTAAATCAACGCGACCTCGTTTGTTTTGTAATTCAGAACAAAAAGTGCGTTGTTGAATATCTTATGCAGCTGTAATCACGGCACCAACAAGACAGGCACAGAATGCAGTTCGCTGCTCGAAAGTCCGCAGAAGTGGTTAGGTTTGTGGCTGACTGTAGGAGGCTCACGCTATTGCCAACTGGTATCTAGTGTGTACCAACATGAGCGTTTTATTTTGCGCATGCCTCGATCACAAGGGCTAGAGATCTTCAGTCTTGACTGTCGTGTCGCACAAACGCTTGTATATCAGAAAAAAGTGATATGCTAAATAGTATCACGCTAAAAACATTTATATAATTTCACGTGGAAAACGCGCTTTCATGTTACAGAACTCTAACACGTGTCCTGTAAAGATACAGGGGGAAATCGAAAAACGCAGCTCGCATTCAGCACGCGTCAAGGTATTATAGAGTATATGTCTAGCTGCAGCCATGCGAAACACACTTTGACGTTGTCTTCTGACGCGTTCATTTAAAGCGGTTTGACGACGTTGCTGAAATTCAAGACAATTCAATGGATTTGGCGGTTAAAGGGGACACCACACGTGACACCAAATGGCCACAAGACAACGGATGAAATGATTTTGTTTAAGCAGAGTGCCATGATGCCAAAAATGTGCTGATAAAACGGTCTGTGAGTTCACCACTAAATTGGAACGGGGATTAACGCAGATCTGGCATCGTTCTTTAGGCCAAGAACACGTGGCTATAAACAATTTAGCCATTCTATTGGATCTGCTGGGACTGATGCAGCATTTGTACAAAAGCTTATCGCCGCTAGTATCTACAATCGTTACTACTGAGAACGTTATCAACAAGCGAAAGGGTTAAAAATTAAGAACAGTGCCCAAGTTAAGCGATTGTGCCCACTGTCCTCCAAGCGCTCACTTGTACAGAATGAAAAAGCTGATTACATTGCTGGTTTTTGATTCCTACATAGAACTGTGCAGTGCTCACAAAAAAAAACGACCCATGCTGCACAGTAGTAAGCGTGAGCTCATTTGTATCACTACTGTCGCGAGCACTCCAATTGAAGGAGTGAATAGGATGCAACTTGATGATCAGCGGAGCCTGATCACCCCTGACCTCAAGGTGCATAGCCAATCTGGAGAAAGCTTTAACGAGTACCTGCGACCACGTTGTGGCCTGTCCTCTCGTTGTATTATGTGTTTAGCATCCTCTTCCACCAATCAGCTCTCGTGATTGTGCGTCGTGCTATGCCAGTACAGTTAGTTACCTTGCAATACGTCGACGATGTCCTCATTCGAAAAATACGTTCAGTACATGCGTTAGCCAAGCCCGAACCAAAGGCACGTCTGGATCATCATTAACCTACGCAATCTCATTATGCTATCTGAGCTTGGGATGCAGAGCTGTCCTCAATACATTCATTGGTCGTATCTTGCTGTCCTGCAGAAATAACAGTGATTATGACAGAATCCACAAGACTATTGCACAAAGAAATATCATGACACTTTTCCGCAAACAGCTGGTTGAATATGACCTATAACGCATGACGCCGACAGTTAATCGGACTGATTTGTTCTTTAAGCTACGCATGGAGTAGAGTCTGGGAGAGGAACATCCTGCTCAAAAATGTCGTTTCGTTGGCCCATAAGGTTTTGGAAGGCTCTGACGAGGATGGTCTGTGGCTGGAACCAGTGAAGATTAACAGGATGGTGCTTAGCCAGCAGCCGTGGATCGGAATGACTGGACCAGAACCTCCTGCCACCATGGATGACGTCTACGTGCTGTTCGGGGTGCTGCTGTGCAACCTGCAATCCGAGGCCGGCACCATCTTCAACCGTGATTGGTTCCAGAACCGAGTAAACGACCTTGTTCAGCTGTTTCCCGGGGTTTCGGTGCCCCCAGCAGTGCCGCTGTACAGCGAGTCGCAGGCAGAGGCACTCTCTGCATTTGGAAAACAGTGGCCTTTCACCACAACAGAGATCCTCTGCACTATCATAGAAGGCCGTTTCCAGGTAGGTGCAATTTGATGCTGTTCAGCGACAGAATGAACCTTCTTGCAACACATGGACCCACGAATTAGGCTCATAAACACAATCAGGATTGTTATAAATATTGTCACGGGCTAAGTAGATGCCTGAGGATGACGACGACGAAGTGCTGAACGGGAACGTGCTCGGACTGCAGCAGCGTCGTACGCATTAGCTCGCCAGTATATTCGCCAGTACACATTTGTTCATCAGTGTATACTTTATTCCCCGTAACATCATTGGTGGAAGGTGCGGGGTACCACTCGCTATACAGCCCAACGAGCTGGATCTTCGCAGCGGACGGCGCATTGCAGCTACCACGATGACTGACCAGGCTACTCAATGTCAACAAGATCCGTCAGCCCCGCAGCCGATCGTTGTGGTGCAACCTCGTGACCCAGGTCCATTCAACGGCACAAGTGGCATAGACGTCGATGACTGGCTGGTTCAATATGAGCGCGTCAGCAGCAGCAACCATTGGGGTCCGACGCTTATGTTGGCGAACATCATCTTCTACCTGCATGGCACGGCAAAACTCTGGTACGAGACACACCAAGAAGAGTTGACTAGCTGGGACGTCTGTAAGCAGAAATTGCGCTATCTATTTGGGAAACCCATCGGACGTCAAGTGGCCGCAAAGAAAGAGCTTGCGACTCGTGCCCAGACATCCACAGAGCCGTACATCGCGTACATCCAGGACGTGTTGGCTTTGTGCCGCAAGGTCGACAAGGACATGCTCGACGAGGACAAAGTCGGACACATCCTGAAAGGAATTGCGGATGACGCCTTCAATTTTCTCCTGTGCAAGGACTGCTCGACGGTGGAGTCGGTCATCGAAGCATGTCGTCGCTTCGAACAGGCAAAAAGTAGGCGCATAGTTCACCGATTTGACCGCCTTCCCAACACGGCGGCTACGTCCTCTTGCGAAGATTTGCCCACACTACACCAACCACCAGCGCCAGAAAACGTCACCAGAATAGTCCGTCGGGAACTCGAGGCTATGGCTCCCGCTATGTCTAGCGTCAGCGCGCCAGGACACAACCTCGGTGCTGTTTCAATGATACAGGCCGTGGTTCGCCAAGAGATCGCGAATATGGGCATTTCGCCACCTCATCAAAATGCCCCTGCTACTTCCAGCTCGGCTCCAGTCGTTGCGGCTGCCACTCCGAACCGCACGTTCGCGCCACGACGAAACCCAGCTGAATGGCGCACTCATGATGATCGGCCCATATGTTTCACGTGCCATCGGATAGGACACATCGCTCGCCATTGCCGCAGCCGGTGGACCTCATCACCTCGACCGAGCTTCTATGATTGGCGGCCTCGCTCTGAACGTGCACCTTATGCCCCGTCCTACCGTGCTGAGACAGGTGCAGAGTATAATCCAGAACGTCGGACCAGCCGCTCGCCATCGCCCGTGCGTCGTCAGTCCCGCTCGCCCCAACCCCGCCGTTCTCGATCTCCCTACGACCGTCGCTCGGAAAACTAGCCGGTGCAGCCTCCGGAGGTGACGCTGCATACACGACTTCGACTGCAAATCCTCTGATTACTCCCGACCAGCGGTGCAACCTCCTTACAATTCTCGTTGATGGTTTACCTATAACAACTCTTATTGATACCGGTACACAAATATCTGTGATGAGCCCAGACCTCCGCCGCCGCCTCCAAAAAGTTATGACGCCTGCGATTGCACCTACCGTTCGTACTGCAGATGGGAGTACTCCTGCTGTGCTTGGAATGTGCACTGCGCGATTAACAATTTCTAAGCATCAAACTTCAGTTCTGTTCGCTGTCCTGGAAAATTGCCCTCATGACCTAATCCTTGGACTCGACTTTCTGACTTCACACGCTGCGCTCATTGACTGTTCCAAAGGTCTTCTTCAGGTCGAACTACCATCCTTTTCGGAGACCGTCTCTACCAGCCCACCTCGTCTACGCTCTGTCGATTTCCTTAGACTTCCGCCGCAAGCCGCAGTCCAAGTCCAACTCTCGCCATATCCTCCAGTACCCGATGGTGATTATGTTGCTGCCCCGATTTCTGACGTCGCCATGACACGCAATGTTGCACTCCCCAACACGGTGGTTACCGTTAAGGACAACCGAACTTCGTTTCCCGTCCTCAATTTCGGCCTCTCAGCGCAAGTTATTCCTCGCGGCATGTCACTTGCGCATCTTACACCACTGGTCGACCACACAGTTTCCGCTCTAACCACCAATTCGCCACCCGATTTTTCATCAACGTCGTTCTCGTCACGTTCCTGTTCCGACCTTTTCAAGCCAATGCTATCTGACAAGCTCACCTCTGAACAAGTCTCTGCTTTCTGCCGTGTGCTTGCTTCTTATCAGGACATCTTTGACTTCGGCAACCGTAATTTGGGCCAGACATCCGTAGTAACCCATCGCATCGACACCGGTGACGCTCGACCCATTCGCCGACGACCCTACCGTGTGTCAGCCCCAGAGCGTCCTATTATACAGCGAGAAGTCGATAAAATGCTTGATAAAGGCATAATCGAACCCTCATCTAGTCCCTGGTCCTCACCCGTTGTACTTGTTAAAAAGAAGGACAATAGCTGGAGATTCTGCGTTGATTACCGCCATCTCAACCATATTACCAAGAAAGATGTCTATCCCCTACCGCGCATAGATGATGCACTCGATTGCTTGCATGGTGCCAAATATTTCTCTTCAATAGACCTTCGCTCAGGCTACTGGCAGATCGCTGTGGACGACAAAGACAGAGAGAAGACGGCCTTCGTGACTCCTGATGGTCTTTATCAGTTCAAGATGATGCCTTTTGGATTATGCAATGCCCCCGCGACATTTGAGCGCATGATGGACTCTCTCCTTCGAGGCATGAAGTGGACCATCTGCCTCTGCTATCTTGACGACGTTATTGTTTTTTCGACTACTTTCGACGACCATCTTACCCGTCTGTCCGTAGTGCTTGATGTTTTTCGACGTGCCAACTTGCAACTTAACTCGTCCAAATGCCGCTTTGGGCAACGCCAAATCTGCGTACTCGGCCATCTTGTTAACGCTGCGGGCGTTCAACCAGACCCTGCGAAAGTCCGAGCAGTTCGGAAGTTCCCCACACCCCGCTCAGCCAAGGACGTCCGAAGTTTTCTGGGACTGTGCTCCTATTTCCGTCGTTTTGTCGAGAAGTTCGCTGAAGTAGCCCGTCCTCTAACCTGCCTCCTCAAAACGGATGTCGCATTCACCTGGGGCCAACAGCAAGCAAACGCCTTCTCGTCGCTCGTCGACATTCCCACCAATCCACCAGTCCTAGCACACTTCGACCCATCTGCTGCCACGGAGCTTCGTACTGACGCCAGTGGCCACGGCATAGGCGCAGTGCTCGCGCAGCGGCAACAAGGAATCCACCGCGTCGTCGCGTATGCAAGCCGTCTGTTGTCGCGATCGGAACAAAATTATTCCATCACAGAACGCGAGTGCTTATCTCTCGTCTGGGCCATTGCGAAATTCCGACCGTACCTGTATGGCCGACCATTCTCAGTTATTACGGACCACCATGCGCTTTGCTGGCTCTCCTCACTCAAGGACCCTACGGGACGCCTTGGTCGCTGGGCGCTGCGCTTACAAGAGTACACTTTTTCCGTATCCTATAAATCCGGACAACTTCACAAGGATGCCGACTGCTTGTCCCGTTACCCAGTAGATCCCCCTGACACGAGGGAAGATGAGCAAGAGGCCCTCATTCTTTCAATTACCGACTTCACCGACATAGCTGCTGAACAACGCCGCGACCCCTCTTTGCGTGCTATTATCAATGGTCTGCACTCTCCCCACCCTGACCACTCCTTACAACTGTTCGTTCTTCACAACGACATCTTGCACCGCTACAACACCCGCCCTGATGGTGCTAAGCTTTTACTCGTTGTTCCTGTGCATCTTCGCTCAGACGTTTTGGCCCAGCTGCATGATGCCCCGTCTGCTGGACACCTAGGGGTGTCACGCACGTATGACCGCATTCGCCGCCGATTCTTTTGGCCTGGCCTCTACCGTTCTGTGCGACAGTACGTTGCGGCATGCGACCTCTGCCAGCGCCGCAAGACACCTGCTCTGAGACCTGCTGGTACCCTCCAGCCCATTGAAGTACCAGATGAGCCATTTTTCCGAGTCGGCCTCGATCTTCTAGGACCCTTTCCCGTGTCGGCCACCGGTAATAAGTGGATTGCTATTGCTACCGACTACGCAACGTGGTATGCCGTTACACGCGCCCTCCCCACCAGCTGCGCTACTGATGTAGCCGATTTCCTTCTTCATGACATCATTCTGCGTCATGGTGCTCCTCGTCAGTTGATCACCGACCGCGGCAGTTGTTTTCTATCTAAAGTAGTCGACGAGCTCCTGCGATCCTGCTCTACCCACCACAAGTTCACTACAGCGTACCATCCGCAAACCAACGGCCTCACGGAACCCCTCAACCGTACCTTGACGAATATGTTAGCGATGTACGTCTCCAAGGATCACAAAGATTGGGACATCCACTTACCTTTCGTTACCTTCGCATACAACAGTTCACGTCATGATACAGCTGGATTTTCCCCTTTTTACCTACTGTTCGGTTATGACCCGCCTTGCCCATGGACACCATGCTCCAATCTGACGCCGCCTCATCGACTGCTTATGCTCGTGATGCCCTGGCCCGAGCTGACATCGCCCGCCAAGTCGCCCGGGATCGTTTATGTGCCTCGCAGCTTAACCAAAAGAGTGCTTACGATCGCCGCCACCGCGACGTACAGTACTCTCCGGGGTCACTCGTCTTGCTGTGGTTACCATCACGTCGTGTTGGTCTCAGCGAAAAACTGATGTCCCGTTACGTTGGCCCCTACCGCGTCATACGCAAGGTCACCAGCGTGACCTATGAGATAGCTCCACTCCATACCACGTCAGTACCAGCTTCAGTCCCGACCGATATAGTGCACGTCTCACGGCTTAAGCCATATTTCTCACGCCCCGAGAAATGATCGCACCGGGACGGGGCTTCTGCCGCCGGCGGGTAATGTCACGGGCTAAGTAGATGCCTGAGGATGACGACGACGAAGTGCTGAACGGGAACGTGCTCGGACTGCAGCAGCGTCGTACGCATTAGCTCGCCAGTATATTCGCCAGTACACATTTGTTCATCAGTGTATACTATATTCCCCGTAACAATATTCAAGAATGATATGGAAGAATCTTATTTCGATTTATAGTTGACCACTATGTTTTTCCACGAAGTCAGGCTTATCTCTTGAAAACTTTTATAGGTGCTTGCCATGTTACGTGTTCCAGATGTGGCCAATTCATATCCTTGTGAAAGTTTAAATGCTTCTCTGCAGAGCTGTTAATGTCCTGACGCTAACCATACAAAGTGCCCATTGCACTTTATTTGAAAATAGCACGATTAATTGTATGCAAAAACAACACTTCGACAAAGATAGTTGTGAGTAACGTGCGTGACCGCTAGAAAATTGTGAGTTTACCAGGAAGTATTCACAAGATTGGTAATACACAAGAAGCCGTAGAGTTAAACACTCTCGTAGAAGAGAGGGGGTCTCACAACTAACTGTGTTATTAGGATAACTGCTACACAGTCCTTAAAATGCCACAGCAAGAACGATGGCCGAGATAATGAATAGTACACTCGGAGATTTCTTATCCCCCTTCAACTCAACACAGCAGGGACCATGCGTTCTATCGATTTAGAAATTGAAAATTTGTGATCCTGCTGGATCGAGTTATTTGCACCCTTTGAAAGAGTTTTTGCCACGAACCAACTACACTGTGGATCTTCCTTTAATGATCTTCCTCTTACTCACTTATTTGACCTCCCCCTTTCTCTTTGCCCATCATGCAGGGACCAATGAAGCGTCTCCAGGAATATGTGTGCGCACAGTGGAGAATCGCCGAGATTGTTCGGGAAGTACAAGTCAGCGTGGTGTTATGCCTGTGAGCCCACAGCGAACGGCCGTGCCTCTGAAAAAGGCAATCTGTGTCAAGGCCAGCCCGCTAGTCCGCCTGACACGAACAACTCAACGGCGTCAGCAGGCGACGGTGCATCTCTGGCGCCCACGTGCAGTGAGTCAGCGCACGTGCAAGCGAGCCCGTCGAGTAAACAACCGGCGTCTTCCTGTCTGGCGGGTCTGACGTAATGCTTGCGACGTCATTCGTCCTTGGGTGCAGCCACCTGCAGCGCAGACTCTCCAGATTCGATGAGAAAGAAGGACGCGGCCCAGCGGCGACCCCATTGGAGGTGTCTGCACTGACGACCAGCGGCGGTTCTGATTGGACATTTTGGTTGGACCCGGTGCATATAAAAGAAGCCCTGCGGCGCGTCGCGAGCGGCGGTCCTAGGGGAAAAGGGAGACGTGTCGGAGAGCCGACATGTGTGTCAGAGTGCGGACCCGTTTGAGAGCAGACCTATGTGTTAGAGAGGAGAGCTCGGCTCTTCGAGTCTCTGTCAGCACCAGTGCCGAATTTGTAACGCTTCTGTATATATGCTGTACATAAACCTTGTTTAACTCACCGTCGTCTCGTCCGCTCATCTATCAGCTCTGCGCAGAAGCAGTCGCGAGCTGAGAAACCTACGCTACCAAACGGCTGGTGACATTCCCTGCGGAGTTCGAAGCAGTGGCGCCTTCGAGACCGTGTTGGCGTCGCCGTCTTTCGCAACAGGGGTTGCAGCGGTGAGATTTCGAGGCGCCCTTCGTAACGTCGTCGGAGGTGCGCTTCGCAACAGTGGTGGCAGCGGTGGGATTTCCAGGCGCCCTTCGTAACGTCGTCGGAGGTGCGCTTCGCAACAGTGGTGGCAGCGGTGGGATTTCCAGGCGCCCTTCGTAACGTCGTCGGAGGTGCGCTTCGCAACAGTGGTGTCAGCGGTGGGATTTCTAGGCGCCCTTCGTAACGTCGTCGGAGGTGCGCTTCGAAACAGTGGTTGCAGCGGTGAGATTTCGAGGCGCCCTTCGTAACGTCGTCGGAGGTGCGCTTCGCAACAGTGGCCTGATTCCCGTGGAGTACAACCTGCTGAGGATTCAATGCAATCGCCTGCAAGTTATTTCTCCCGTGGCTCTTGCGGTGTCTACAGCCCCTGCAAGCCGCGACAGACCAGGTTCCAGCAGCGCAGGAAGCTCTGCAGTGCAGAGATTATACGAAAGAAACACTTGTTTTACAGTGAATTTTATTACGAGATCCGAACACGCAGGTCACGCACGGCGCTGTAGTCCGTCGGTTTCTGTAGCCACTATCGCACGCCCTAGAAAAACAGAAGCCCAACAAATAAAAAAAATACCAAGGACACAGTAGATTTTGCACCCGGCCCAATGCGTCCCAGCCCAGTATTCTAGCACTGAGACAAGCAGATTTTATGTTCTTTATTTGTGGTGAAACTTTACACCATGTGGGATAATATAAATATATTAGAATATGCAGCAAACATAACAGAAACGTTACTGCGGCGGTCAAGCACTGCTGCAGCACATCCCATCTGAAAATGCCTTCATGGGTAGTAGGGCTTCCACCCTTTCTAATTATAAAGTAACACAGTCATTTGTTCTTACTACCTCGAGGAACCTTGACATACTTTCTTTAAAGTACTGTATAGCTGGTCTCCTGTCCGGATCACAGCGAAATCCCGCCATTCTAGAGCGCCATATACTGTGCAAGGCAGTCATCGTGTATAATCAAAGGCGGTAATCCATCATCATTCTCAGTTGCTAAATACCTGATTTCAAGAGGGTGTAACGGAAATACTTTTTAATTCTGTTTTGTAAACGTCCCAAAAGTATACTCCCTCGCAACAGTGTAAGAAAACATGGTGTATTGTTTCCGGTGTGTTACAGATTACACAGTCAGATCCCCATGATATATAAAAACAACACTCCTCAACGAAGGTTATTACAGGAAGTGTGCCACTGTGTAGTTTAGAGAAAGAAAAACGTCAGGGAGGGGCAACTAAGCCGTAACGCGCGCTTCCTGACCTTAAACACTTTTTTCCCTTTTTTTTTCTTCGAGTGCGTGGCTTTTTCAGTGCGATCGCGCGCTCGCGTGGAGAAGTCATGGCCTTCCGCAGCGATCTCTGTAATGACCGAGCTCGCCATGTTCAAATCGGCCAATGGCTGATAGATGTGCTTTTTACGAGTGATTTTCGAGCGTCTTCGGTGATTTGTAGAGAGAAGAGAAAACAATTTTCAGCTGACTTTGACGGCACCGTCGACGCCGAAGCACGACATCGTGCGACATATGCTTCGCATTTCACATGACGAGAGAGGGGTAAGGGTGGGATGGGGGTTCTTAGGCCCAGACGACGATACTTATAATGATCTTTAGCAATCTACATAAAAAGACCCCCCCTCCACACACACACACACCACGACCACCACCTACATCACCACTTAAAAAAAAATTGCCCGCAGCTTCCCTCGGGGGAACACTGAGGAGGATGCGGAGCATATAATTGGTTAACGGGGTGTTAAAGTGCGACTTACTTGGGTCGATGGCTAAATTGGTTAACGTGGTTGTGAAATGGGGTGTTAAATTGCGACTTACTTGGGTCGATGGCTAAATTGGTTAACGTGGTTGTAGGAGGGGGTGTTAAATGAGTGAACACCAACGCACGTATGCGAAAGGGCGGCGCTGGTCGAAGGGACGTCGATCATTGTGTTTGTGGATTCGTTGGCATTCATTTCACGGCGACTTCGGACGTCGACGCGCCGTACAAACCAACGGACGAGCGGCAACTGAGCGAGCGAGCGCTGACCTTGAGTATATATACAGCGTGACGGCGCATGCGCTGTCAGCTGTCGAATGTTCTCGAAGGAGAAGCGCACGCGCGGCACAGATGGCGACGGCGCGACGGCGCATGCGCTGTCAGCTGTCGAATGTTCTCGAAGGAGAAGCGCGCGCGGCACAGATGGTGGGCGACGGCGCGACGGCGCATGCGCGCGCGTCAGCTGTCGAATGTTCGAGAAGCGGTGCGGACGGCGCGGACGGCGCACTACAAGGCGCGAGTATAAGATGCTTCCGCATCTGAAAACATGAAGACAGCAAGGAATCACACAAGCTAAGTGCTCCAAGGACTTACCATCAAATGTATAATAAAGAAAGCCCCCACCCACATGACCAAGCAACACATGTGCAAACAGGCTGTTTGAATGATGTGTCACGTTGAACAATGAACAGAAAAAAGCCAATAGATGTGTCATGGTGGTAAAACAGCCCATTTCCATGATACGAAACACCAAAATATCCTGGGGAAGCAAGGACCGCTTCAGAGTGACGTGCGGAGGAGCATATAGCATGCACCTCGCTACGTGAGCGCGTCATGATTTACTGATTGTTTCTGGGAATGAAAACAAATTATTGAATCACACGTTCGCCAAAATCGCGGTGTATCCAAACCTCCCATTGCCGGTTGCTTCTGCTACACTTAATTGGGCTCGTCTCCTTTTTTTTAGCATCTGCCCTTCCCGTTTGAACTGCCGTTGTTCCTCGGATCGTATGGGATAATTATTGTCATTCAAACACCGAATATCCACGAAACTTCGCCTCAATAAAGACGATGCACAGCACTGACTTACGACAGTTTATACAATTTAATTGAAGGATAAACATTCACATATATGCCACTGACAGGCGTGCGAACACCAGAGAAGAAGACATTATATCGAACTCGACTATTACAAAATAATGCTTAATTTTAGATATTTCCACGCTCCTGTATTTCGCAGTACGCAAGTATGAGTGGATAATTTAAAGCGGCGAGCAGCACCAGTCCGGTTGATTCGAAAACTTGAAGTGTCATGTGCTATTCCCGGCCGATACCGATTTCACCGCAATTCCGCGGAAACGACGGCCCCTGAGAGCCACAAGGAAATGAAATGTTACTATACTAAGGAGTGGCCGCGTACGCCCGGCAAGCTCGCTACTTTGCGCGCAAAGAAAAAAGAAAACGAGAAAGAAAAACGGCCTTGTGGCCAGCCTAAATGTGCTCCTACGGAAAACAGGACGTGCCTCTCTGCAATACTGTGGTCATCCGCGAAATCTATATTTCATGCTTCTCGCAACATCAGCACGTCATAATTTACTCACTGCTTCTGGAAATTAAAAAAATACACAAAAAAGAAATGGGCGACCTTTGTGTCATAAAAATCTGAATAAAACGAAAGTAAAACGTACGTCTCCCTACAGAACGTACATTGATACATAAGAGAGCTTATACTCTTATAAAATGTATGTTGGTGTTTGATAGATAAAGCACGGTTCAACGTAAATGCATCCACGTTGATGCTTAGTGATACATCTCCATCCAAACGACTAAGGTTCATGATTGAGCATGCCCTTGTGTTCATGGGTGCCTGTGGGGAGTCTTTAAACAAAGAAAGCGTGCCTGATTGTACGCCAAACATCGGCGAAAATCACCTACTCACGCCATCTTTGAGGTAATGAATGGCACTGTCCAATTTGAGAGAAACGCAACACGCGTTATGTCTTCTCCGTTGAGCAGTCATAATTCTTCGCGGGGCGAGCGTAAGCGGCGAACGATGAGTAATATCCACACGAATCAGGCGCTTTGATCTATGCCCTCCAGAGCTATTTTCTGTGTTAATGTTCTGGCCAAATTAACGTCTCCCATTGAGAACGTTTCGAATGGGACAGAGGCGCATAAACGACGCTTGAAGGAACTAATCGTGGATGTCACAGTAATGATGAATTACTACACATTACCAAGAACACTGTATAAAGGACGTTTTTTTTAAACGCTAGAAGTTATGAAACCGTGCTGCAGTAGATAGCCTTCCCAGAAACTGTAATCACCGGCCAATGTGTCGTGAATTCGACTCCCATTAACAGAACTTTTTTTCTCTCTCTCTTCTGATCACGTGTATTTTTTTTTCAAGATGTTTTTCGTAACGAAAGTACGTCAACGAAGTCTTGGTGAAGCCCGACATAAATTCTTTCGTGTTGAGATAATGTAATAAAAGACACTTTGGCGGAATTTGCAATGTGGGCGAACCTCCGATTGTCGGTTGCTGCAGCAATACGCGCGCTTGCACTACCGGCAGAGTTCTTGCCTGCAATGCCTACTTCGCAAACTAAGTTCGAAAGCTTCTAGGATCATGAATTCCGGTCTAAACACATCCCAAATTTTATCATCCCTGCCAATAAAAAATTGCCCGCAGCTTCCCTCGGGGGGAACACTGAGGAGGATGCGGAGCATATAATTGGTTAACGGGGTGTTAAAGTGCGACTTACTTGGGTCGATGGCTAAATTGGTTAACGTGGTTGTGAAATGGGGTGTTAAATTGCGACTTACTTGGGTCGATGGCTAAATTGGTTAACGTGGTTGTAGGAGGGGGTGTTAAATGAGTGAACACGTACACACGTATGCGAAAGGACGGCGCTGGTCGAAGGGACGTCGATCATTGTGTTTGTGGATTCTTTGGAATTCATTTCACCGCGATCTTGGACGTCGACGCGCCGTACAAACCAACCGACGAGCGGCAACTGAGCGAGCGAGCGCCGACCTTGAGTATATATACAGCGCGAGGCGCATGCACTGTCAGCTGTTGAATGTTCTCGAAGGAGAAGCGCGCGCGCGGCACAGATGGCGACGGCGCGACGGCGCATGCGCTGTCAGCTGTCGAATGTTCTCGAAGGAGAAGCGCGCGCGGCACAGATGGTGGGCGACGGCGCGACGGCGCATGCGCGCGCGTCAGCTGTCGAATGTTCGAGAAGCGGTGCGGACGGCGCACTACAAGGCGCGAGTATAAGATGCTTCCGCATCTAATAAATTCTTTGTTTGACAGAAATAATTGGAAAATTGTGGCATACTGACGTGCTGACGCTGCGAGGAGCAGGTGACATGCTGCCCTCATGTCATTCCTGCGCTACAGTAAAGATGTCTTGTTTTCCGTGTGTGTGCATTTCAGTTAATCACGACCGGGGTTGGCGGGTAAAATGAGACCGGGCATTGCTGGAATACACGACCCTTGGGGCCACAAACTAACTGGCAGAGCAAATAGCCAGCCCCCGATTTCTTAGAATTATTCAAAGTTTTTGGCATCCCTTCAATTTCAGTATTCCGTTATTTCAGGCGTATTTTACAGCTGGCGCTGCCGCAGAACACTGCTGGACGGGGTGAACGTGCGTGAGCATAGTTCGTCCGAATGTACTCGCACATGGCTACTTTGGAGCCAGAATTTCACAGGACACCGAAGACAATGGGAAAAATACCGTAACCTTCGTCGAGGTGGTACAGAACTGATGCAGCACAAGTATCTGAAGAACAGACGAGCACCTACCGGAACACTTCCATAGCATGTCTAAGTGTATCTCAATGTATGGTTTTCCGTCGTTTGTTCTTTTATTTTCAGTACAAACAGGGCTCTGGAAAATGTCGTCTGCTGAATGGCGTCTCGCACAGACGGTGCAACTGTCGTGGATTCGATCGAGTCTTGTGGTTCACAAATCGTTCGGCCCCTAGCTGGGCGTGAAATTCGAGCGGTGTTTGACATAGCTTTCATCATGCTATTACAAGAGACTGTAGTACCAACCGCCACGTTTTCCGGATACCAGTGGTTGCCCGGCCACTCGGGAAGACGCGGTGTCGCCACCCTGGTCGCTAACAAGATTACCTGCACAGCGCACAGTCTCAATGTGCCCGAAATTGAGCACGTTATGGTCGAAATTCTCCCTGGCAACGTATCAAAACAAAGCGTATACATGCTCAATGTATACAGTAGTCCCAGCCACCATTGACAAAGATTCACACGCTTGTTCCAGGAAGCTGTCCGTCTCGCGGGGCCTAACCCGCTAGTGATTGCAGGCGATTTTAACGCTGCGCATAGCGCCTGGGGCTACACGTACGACACACCCAAAGGTAACGAGCTTTGGAAATATGCGAATGACATGGGCCTTATTCTCATTACGGACAAGGCCTTCCCCACTCGCACTGGTACGTCCACGCAAAGAGATACTACGCCGGATCTATGCTTCGTCAAGAATAGCTCCGACGCCCGCTGGTCCTACCTCGCGGTAGATCTCGGTAGCGACCACTTCATATTGGCTGTACACCTCCCCACAGTAAGCAGGAAGACCAAGTCGTACACGTGGGTTGACTGGGACCTCCTTCGTAAGACCCGCGCAGAACGACCTCCTCCCGATACCCCACCGAGCCTCGAGACGTGGACGGCCCAGCTGAAAGCTGATGTAAACAAGGCAACGAAAACTATCAGCACAGACCTTCCAACCGAAAAGATGGACAGTCGTCTCGCCCACTTACTAGAGGCCAAGCAGTCTCTATTGGCCCAATGGAAGGGCCAGCGCCTTAATTGGAGGTTACGCAAACGCATATCTCAGCTGAACAAGACCATGATGGATCACTGCCGCATCCCTTCAAAACAGCAGTGGGATGAAATTTGTAATTCGATCGATGGTCAGGTCCGAAATGGCAAAACGTGGAACTTACTCAAACACCTCCTCAATGAAACCAACACCCGCACAAATCAGCGTCATTCGATCGTGAAGATACTTCATCAGGCTAAACGGACAGCGTCACCGGAAGATGTTGTCAAGAACCTCGTGGAAAAATATCTCCGGCTTCCCACGGGCCCTGTGACCCCTCACCCTGATTACTCTGGCAGCGACAACACTAACTTAGACGCCGACTTCTCTATTGAAGATGTGCGCCGAGCTCTCCATGAGCTCAATGGCCGCTCAGCCCCTGGCCCCGATGGCATCACCAACAAGCTTTTACGCAACCTGGACGATTCCTCCGTCACTTACCTCACTGACACTTTCAACGAGATATGGAAAAAGGGTGAGATACCCGATGCTTGGAAACTAGCTCACACGGTTCTCATACCCAAACCGGGAAAGGCGCCGAGCCTAGATAACCTACGCCCCATATCTCTCACGTCGTGTGTGGGCAAAGTGGCTGAGCACGTCGTCCTCAACAGGGTTGGTCGATA
Organism: Rhipicephalus annulatus; assembly: GCA_013436015.1. Taxonomy (NCBI): domain Eukaryota; kingdom Metazoa; phylum Arthropoda; class Arachnida; order Ixodida; family Ixodidae; genus Rhipicephalus; species Rhipicephalus annulatus. Next base: position 58,791 of record WOVY01011998.1, read on the forward strand.
CCTCGAAGATAACGACTGCATCCCGCACCACATGATTGGCTTCCGACCAGGGTTATCCACACAAGACGCCATGTTACTCCTAAAGCATCAAATTCTAGATGGCGGGAACACTCGGGACACTCGTGCAATACTCGGTCTCGATTTAGAAAAGGCCTTCGATACAATAACGCACTCGTCAATCTTGAAAGCGATCGCAGGCCTCGGCCTAGGTCATCGATTTTACTACTTTATCCGCTCTTTTCTCACTCGACGCAGAGCCGTCCTCCGCGTAGGAGACCTAGTGTCGGAAGAAGTGGAGCTCGGGCAGCGGGGAACTCCTCGGGGATCCGTCCTCTCACCCACGCTCTTCAACCTCGTGATGATTGGGCTTTCCGAACGACTTTCAAAAATAGACGGGCTAAATCACACTATCTATGCGGATGATGTAACCATTTAGTGCTCCACAGGGTCGGATGGCTTCATTGAGTCTGCCATGCAAGAGGCTATCGACACCACCGAGTCTTACCTCGACCACACCGGTCTCAGGTGCCCACCTGCGAAGTCGGAGCTGTTGATATATTTGCCCAAATGCCGGGGTGCCAAGCCCAAAGGGTGTAAACCTCCGGCGGAACGCAATATCACCCTCCACACCAGAGATGGTCGTAGTATACCCAGGGTAGACACCATCAAGGTCCTTGGCATGATCATCGAGTCCCGCGGAACGAACACCCAAACAGTGCGCAAGCTCAGGACTAAGACTGAGAATGCCATACGACTCGTACGTAGAGTAGCCAACAGGCACCATGGTCTCAAAGAAGATAACCTGCTGCGTCTCGTACACGCGTTTGTTTTGTGCCATTTTACCTACGTTGCCGCTATACACAAGTGGCTGCGTGCTGAGCGCGATCAACTCAATGCGCTTATTCGCAAGGTGGTCAAACGAGCCCTTGGCCTCCCTATCACCACTCCAACGTACAAACTCCTCGAGCTTGGCGTACATAACACGCTAGAAGAGATCGCCGAAGCTCAGGAACGTGTGCAATTGACCCGACTCACTACCACCAAGGCAGGCCGCCATATTCTGCGCGAGCTCGGCTTCTTCTCCTCGAGGGCCAGGGACCCCCCAGAGTTGACTCTAATTCCCCGTGAAATCCGCGACCTTATCACTATCGCTCCCATACCACGAAATGTACACTCCGAATACAACAGAGGCAGGCGCCTTGCGCGGGCGACCGCCATTCTGAAGCGCATAGACACGGAAGCAGACAACGTCTCGTTCGTGGACGCCGCTGCCTATCGCACCAACCAAGCCTTCGCCGCGGTCGCGGTATCATCCGCGCAGCAGACGCTTAACTCAGCCACAATCCTCAGCCGAAAACCCGAAGTAGCGGAGCAAGTAGCTATAGCTATAGCTATGCTCGACAGCAAACGGGAATTCATCTACAGCGACTCCAGGCCGGCCATCAAAGCCTTCGAACGCGGAGTCATCTCCGACCAGGCGTTACGTATCCTGCGCAATGCGGACCCGAGTGCCCTGAAGCACCACACTGTCATCTGGTTCCCCGCTCATCTCGGCCAGGTGCCGGGTGCCCTATCCAACCTCAACGAGATCGCCCATGATGCAGCGCGCGCACTTACCGACCGCACTGCCACAGGGCAACCTCATCTTGCTGGGTTAGATACCAATCGGGATGCACCAATTACGTACAATGAAATCACAAAGCACTTTTACTTGGAACGCCGCATTTTTCCACCCCCACATCCGAAACTTAACCGACCGCAGGCATTAACCCTACGCCTATTACAGACACACACATACCCAAACCTTGCCACGCTTCACGTTTATTATCCCGATGCATACCCCAGCGACACATGCCCATCATGTGGACACACAGCGACACTCGCACACATGCTCTGGGAGTGTGGAACAACTCCTCCCGACTCTACTTCAAGCAAGTGGGAGAGGTCCCTCAGGAGCTCACTTCTCGCCGACCAGCAATGGGCCGTCCAGCAGGCCCACGAAGCGGCCGCCAGGTATTCCTTGTCGGTCCCTACGTGGGAGACGCCCGCTAAGCGCTAAGCGCGTCCTGCAGGACTGAAATAAAGTTTTTTTCATTCCATTCCATTTGACATAGCTTTTGTTCCGCCGTCATGGTGCTAGTGCACCTCAGCCGAAGTTCACTAGCCCCTACGCTGCCGCACAGCAAAAGCTTGAGTTCAGTAATTCATATACTATTAGTACACTGCACATTGTAGATATTGAACTAGAAATTGCTCCGCGAAAATATCAGAAACAAATCTCAAAGGCTACGCTTGCGTGGTGCATTCGCAACAGTGCGATTACACTGTTGACGCAACAGATGAAGGCTCACTATGACGTTATAAATTATTTTAACCATTCCTGTAGTTGCCTGCCATATTACGAAGATTCCATTTTTTCCCCTTTGGCTCAAAATGACAGGCGAAAATTTCTCGAAAAAAGAAAAATTTTCTGCAAGGAACATCGCTGCCAAGGCGTCAGAAACTGAAATGAAACGCGCAGGTGGTGCCATTATAGCCGGCGGATTGATGAATTTGCACAAAAACTACAAAGAAAAGTCTCACTGGTAAAAAAATTCATTTGTATTACATCTTTGGAAGAGATAAATAAACGTTTATTTTGAAACAGTGTTCCGAGCGATGCCCGCAATCACCCTAAGGGGGGAGGTTTCCTTGTCTAGGAATCCTCTGGCTTCGACTGCCCTCTTGGCCCTGGCGACGAGTTGTCACTGGTCTTCCATGTCCTCGAGGACAAGCTTGGCCTTTTACGTTTCGATTAAGTGGCCGTCGTTCATCCTTCGTTCTTGGTCCCGCTCCAGTTGCATGTCGTGGTTTGCATGGCACTGGAATTCCAGGAGCAAGTGTGCCAGGGTGTCCGGTGCGCTGCAGAGCGGCCACATGTAGCCACGTGTCGATAGAGGCGGTGCATCATTATTCCATGTATGTGCATGTTGCTTTGCAGCCGTCTGAAGATCACGCCTTCTCCTTTGGTCAGTTTTGAGTAGGGTGGAGGATACATCCGTCCCTCCAGTTTGTAGTGTTGAAGTAGCGACGAGTAGGTGTTTTCTACTACTTCCATATCTGCAGCCATGGATCGGGTATCCTTTGGTCTGAGGGCAGCCCGGCTATCGAGCTCGTGGGGAGCGGCGAGAGCCACTTCATTTCCTAGTAGACCCTCGTGTCCAGGAACCCAGATTACGCAGGTATGTGGAAGTGGAGAGCTTTGCCGTTGCATGATGTTAATTGCATCGGCTGAGACGCGGCCCTTCGCACAATTCCGGCAAGTGGCTCCCGAGTCAGTGAAGATCACCACTGCGTCTTTACATGTGGTGGGGGCGAGAGCTATTGCCGCAGCTTTCTTTCTTGCGCAAACAACATTCCTAGTGCATGGCATGTGAATAACTTATAGTGCATACAATAGTACAATTTTATAAATTCGTTGCTGCAGTGCAAACAAACGCATGACCTCTTAGATAACCTGTGACATGATTGTGGTTTCGAAGGCCATATTTACTGCACGTCTTGTATTGCTTTTCGTGCAAAACGTTGTTTTCTCGTGTTGTTGTTCCAAT
>WOVY01011999.1:0-20411 GCA_013436015.1 Rhipicephalus annulatus
CATGGCGGAGCTCGTCTCGCTTTGACAGCGTTGATCGATTAATTTGGCTGCCACCGCCGCGTTCTTTCGACAATGACGGTGCGCGTTTACTACGGAGCTGTCTTCGAACGGTTCAGCAACGGCTACTGTGGCGCGGGACAAGCGGGCGTGGTGTGCCGTGATGTGTTGCCGTGATGTTGCCACCAGTGGCCGTGATGTGTTGCGTTCCGTGCATGAGCCAGTGGATTCCGCTTCGGGCGTGCGTATACTCGTCTTGCGAGTGCTCCATGATTTACTGCGGATTTCAGTGCTTTGAAGTGTTTTGATGAAGCTCGCACACCGCATCAGTTCAAGCGTGTGGTGCGAAGCTTGACAAGCAAGCGGCATAGCAGACTTTTGATGCGCTGGGTTCACCGTACTTTAGAGTGGCTTCCTCTCGGTGAACCTTTGCTGCCCTAGCGGAAATTTACGACGAAGCACACCTCCGTTAGACGACCATCTGTACCTAATGAGAAGGTAAGTTCTCCTGCGTTTTTTTAGTTTTTTTCCTGCATGCTTCGGTGAGATACCTATTAACGACAGTTTAGGAAAAGCACAACACAATACATTGGGCGAAATGAGTGTGCTGCTGTAGCTACTACGCGTGAAACATAGCTTCTTTCTACAGTGTCTATGTAGCTCACAATACCAATGAACAACCAGTACACATTTAGGGGATCAAGCAGATGATCATGCTCGGTGAAACCTGCATGTACGCAAACGTGCGTCGAGTGTCGTATGAAAACGCAACGTATGAAATATAAATATAGTATATACATAATGAGTTGTTTTTTATTTAACCCCATTCCTATCCCCCCGAAGAAGAATTGCTGGCTATGGCACTGATTCGTGCAATTAGACATTCAAATTATATACCCATAAGCCTGGTCAGCTTCCCCAAGTGCCTGAGCCAAACATGTGTCAAATAGTCAAAGCTCAATACTTGAACCATGTCTGTTCTTGAACGCGAGACATAATAATGAATGCGTGCACCGCTAGAATTAAAGAAAAATGCGGCTTTTGTATCCAAGCTATTACGTTTTTCTAATATTATTTCTTGCCTCTTTTGTGGCAGGGGACCAGCTGCTGACAGAAGAACACAGAGAAAGGCCTCCTAAAATCTGCCATATTATCTATGCATTGCAGAGTTTGCACGACAGTATACAAAAGCACAAAAACAGCAGTGAATGCGTGCAGCTACACTGCATTAGGCGTGCTATGGTGTCTACTTCCTTAATCTTATTTATGATGTCCTCCGAGCTCGTACTTTATCTTTACAGCGTGTAGGTTGCATACGGTTGATTGATGAACACTTTTCATTTGCATTCTTATGTTTGCCACGTTGCTCCTCATCAGCCACATGTAATAAGGTCGACTTGCCATTCACAACTTCTGTTTTGTTCATTTACCAATATATCTCTTCTACGAAACTGAGATGGCGTGGTCATAACGGGTAGACGTGCTAATGATGCAGCAATAGCAGATATTTTAATTACAGGGTTCTTATCAGATGTATCCGCGATGACTGCAATACCCTTGAGCATTTTTCACCGTTTGTTGCACTGGTCCTTCAATAAATCAGCAGAGTAAAGTGCAATCTTGACGACACTTTTTCGAAGGTTGAGAGAACCCACAAGATCGTTTTAAAACAGAACAGCGCCAAAAGTCAGACGCGACTTCAATTTTATGATTTCAAAAAAAAATAAAGCAATTCCTCTAAATTATGTTGTGCCGGGGCTTTTGAATGCAGCACAGACACCACGATTCTTTTCAACAGGTATTTCTAGTAAATATATTCTGCCAATAAAATCCAAAACATTAGTGTGAAGATCATTCATGCACTAACGAATGTGCTTCTGAGCACGCAGATGAATGATACGGGAAAAAATTTAGACGCCGCTGTGCGAACTTGGAGACGGAAGCTACACAAATTTATAGGTTAAGTCAACGCAATATGTCAAATTAGACGCATCCACAAATGCCAGAGAAAATAGAAGAACAATGCAAGAACAATAACTGACTTCTTCGAAGTTTAAAATGTTAAAGTTGACATACACACACAGACACACACCAGTCCCTGTTAACCGACTATATATGCTGATAAATGAAGAAAACAACAACTTAAAATGCATTTATCGCCAATAAGTCAAAGAAATGCACACGATCGCTTTTTTTTTAAACTTGCGTAGCAGTCTAACTCGAATGCTGAGCCACGAGTATAACATGCTTAGTTTTTAACGTCACCATTGTATAACCTTGAATATCAGTTGCGAGCAATGTCTTTCAACTTTCCTATTATACGCAGAGGAACAACTACGAAAGCGACACGGTGAAATTCGCAGTAAATAAGAAAAATAAACATTGCACAGGCCCCTGAAATTAGGAACTGTGCACGTACTCCCGTAGCGAGAACGAATTTACGTACGAGTAAGCCTTATACATAATGCGGTGGTGATACTAAAAGCACGCCAATATAATGTGATATATAGTAAAAATACTCATTCCACCGCGTTATACATTCGTTGGCTACATTAGTGATCAGAAGGCTCTCAGTAAAGCGAAAGTAAACAAAGCAACAAACCATCTATAGCGCTTCCTGTCATCACTCACGTAGTTCGTTAGTCACCCCGGCGAAAGTAGGCTCTCAAACGACACACACGCAAGCACTACCTTAAATATAAACTGCAAATAATAGACGCATACAGGACAAAATAAACTAAGCAGGTAGACACGTTCAGCAGCAGACGAAATGCCATCAGCTGTTCGTTCAGCTGCCTGGACTCGACTGTTGCCAGACTTGAAGGAGGGTTTCGCTAACTCTATCAGCACAAGGCTTAGGAAAACAACACTACCACTCTAAATGCACGTATTTTGCTGTAATGTCAATTTAAAAAAAAAGAATAACTAGAAAAGGCGTTCTCTTAATGTACATAAATAGGCAATTCTTAACCACAATTGCGAATACTCTCGTTATCAGGCGCTTTTCTCGGCGCATGCAGTTCACTCAAGTGAAGGGAGCATTTCCAAGGCCTCCCTTCGCGAAGGAAGAGTGGAGGAGCGTTCATGAAACGCAGCGGCCCCTTGAGTGGAGGAGCACGCTCCACTTTGACTTCGTCAAGTCGAGGGGAGCCCTTGAGTGAAGGAGCGTTTGTGAATACGGGCCTTATTGAACCGAAGCTCGTCTTATAAACCCTCACGCGTGCGTACAACCACAAGAAGAGACCAATCAACTATAATCACAATCTATCAGATAGAAAAACTGTAGCAAGGCTAACCCCCGTATTGACAAACGCTCCTCGACTCGACCCTTCACTCGAAACGCTCCTTGAGTGGCGTTTTCCTATTCACAAACCACCCTTCACTTGAAACGCTTCCTTCACTTGAGCAAATCTCGAGCGTTTCCTCGAGATTGTCAAAGAAGCGATCGAGCTACCTTGAATCGTCCCTCGAGTGAAATTTCTGCGCCAACATCGCGTCCATAACGGAGCCCGTCTCGCTTTGATGGCGTTTATCTATGAATTTGGCTGCCACCGCCCCGTTATTTCAACAGTGACGGTGCACGTTCACTATGGAGCTGTCTTGTAACGGTTGGACAACGGCTGCTGTGGCGCTGGGACAGGCGGGCGTGGTGTGAAGCGGAGCGCTCACCAGTGCCGTGATGTATTTTGTTTCATGCATGAGCCAGTGGATTACCTGCCTTCGGGCGTGCGTATACTCGTCGTGCGAGTGCTCGAAGACTTACTGCGGACGATAAATATAGCGTGAAAACAAAACGACGACACAGAGACAAGAAGAACACGGAGGACACGAGCGCTAACTTCCAACTGAGTTTATTGCGAAGAGCACGAAAATATATAGAGGAGACAGTACCCATGTGATAAAAACCATATGGCACAAAGAGCAGAACATGCGTAACAGAAAAACAAAGACAAAAAACAAAAGGAGAGAAAAATGGCAAAGAAAAGTTTACAAGAAAACGAAACAGAAAAAGAAACAAAAAAGGCAAGTAGGTATAATATGTGTACTTCTCTGTTTCGTTTACTGTTTCACTTTCTTGTAAATGTTTCTTTGTCGTTTTCCTGTGCTTTTGTTTTTTGTCCTTGTTTTTCTCTTACTCATGTTCTGCTCTTTGTGCCATATGGTTTTTATCACATGGTTACTGTCTCCTCTATATATTTTCGCGCTATGTGCAATAAACTCAGTTGGAAGGTAGCGCTCGTGTCTTTCGTGTCCTTCTTGTCTCTGTGTCGTCGTTTTGTTTTCGCGCTGTAACTATCGTCATGCCATACCAACTAGTCCAAGCTGCCACAATTCTAAGGCCCGTATTCACAAACGCTCCTCGACTCGACCCTTCACTCGAAACGCTCCTTAAGTGGCGTTTTCCCATTCACAAACCGCCCTTCACTTGAAACGCTTCCTTCACTTGAGAAAATCTTGAGCGTTTCCTCGAGATTGTCAAGGAAGCGATCGAGCTACCTTGAATCGTCCCTCGAGTGAAATATTTGCGGCAGCATCGCGTCCATGGCGGAGCTCGTCTCGCTTTGACAGCGTTGATCGATTAATTTGGCTGCCACCGCCGCGTTCTTTCGACAATGACGGTGCGCGTTTACTACGGAGCTGTCTTCGAACGGTTCAGCAACGGCTACTGTGGCGCCGGGACAAGCGGGCGTGGTGTGCCGTGATGTGTTGCCGTGATGTTGCCACCAGTGCCGTGATGTGTTGCGTTCCGTGCATGAGCCAGTGGATTTCCTGCTTCGGGCGTGCGTATACTCGTCTTGCGAGTGCTCCATGATTTACTGCGGATTTCAGTGCTTTGAAGTGTTTTGATGAAGCTCGCACACCGCATCAGTTCAAGCGTGGTGCGAAAGCTTGACAAGCAAGCGGCATAGCAGACTTTTGATGCGCTGGGTTCACCGTACTTTAGAGTGGCTTCCTCTCTGGTGAACCTTTGCTGCCCTAGCGGAAATTTACGACGAAGCACACCTCCGTTAGACGACCATCTGTACTAATGAGAAGGTAAGTTCTCCTGCGTTTTTTTAGTTTTTTTCCTGCATGCTTCGGTGAGATACCTATTAACGACAGTTTAGGAAAAGCACAACACAATACATTGGGCGAAATGAGTGTGCTGCTGTAGCTACTACGCGTGAAACATAGCTTCTTTCTACAGTGTCTATGTAGCTCACAATACCAATGAACAACCAAGTACACATTTAGGGGATCAAGCAGATGATCATGCTCTGTGAAACCTGCATGTACGCAAACGTGCGTCGAGTGTCGTATGAAAACGCAAACGTATGAAATATAAATATAGTATATACATAATGAGGTTGTTTTTTTAATTTAACCCCATTCCTATCCCCCGAAGAAGAATTGCTGGCTATGGCACTGATTCGTGCAATTAGACATTCAAATTATATACCCATAAGCCTGGTCAGCTTCCCAAGTGCCTGAGCCAAACATGTGTCAAAATAGTCAAAGCTCAATACTTGAACCATGTCTGTTCTTGAACGCGAGACATAATAATGAATGCGTGCACCGCTAGAATTAAAGAAAAATGCGGCTTTTGTATCCAAGCTATTACGTTTTTCTAATATTATTTCTTGCCTCTTTTGTGCAGGGGACCAGCTGCTGACAGAAGAACACAGAGAAAAGGCCTCCTAAAATCTGCCATATTATCTATGCATTGCAGAGTTTGCACGACAGTATACAAAAGCACAAAAACAGCAGTGAATGCGTGCAGCTACACTGCATTAGGCGTGCTATGGTGTCTACTTCCTTAATCTTATTTATGATGTCCTCCGAGCTCGTACTTTATCTTTACAGCGTGTAGGTTGCATACGGTTGATTGATGAACACTTTTCATTTGCATTCTTATGTTTGCCACGTTGCTCCTCATCAGCCACATGTAATAAAGGTCGACTTGCCATTCACAACTTCTGTTTTGTTCATTTACCAATATATCTCTTCTACGAAACTGAGATGGCGTGGTCATAACGGGTAGACGTGCTAATGATGCAGCAATAGCAGATATTTTAATTACAGGGTTCTTATCAGATGTATCCGCGATGACTGCAATACCCTTGAGCATTTTTCACCGTTTGTTGCACTGGTCTTCAATAAATCAGCAGAGTAAAGTGCATCTTGACGACACTTTTTCGAAGGTTGAGAGAACCCACAAGATCGTTTTAAAACAGAACAGCGCCAAAAGTCAGACGCGACTTCAATTTTATGATTTCAAAAAAAATAAAGCAATTCCTCTAAATTATGTTGTGCCGGGGCTTTTGAATGCAGCACAGACACCACGATTCTTTTCAACAGGTATTTCTAGTAAATATATTCTGCCAATAAAATCCAAAACATTAGTGTGAAGATCATTCATGCACTAACGAATGTGCTTCTGAGCACGCAGATGAATGATACGGGAAAAAATTTAGACGCCGCTGTGCGAACTTGGAGACGGAAGCTACACAAATTTATAGGTTAGTCAACGCAAATATGTCAAATTAGACGCATCCACAAATGCAGAGAAAATAGAAGAACAATGCAAGAACAATAACTGACTTCTTCGAAGTTTAAAATGTTAAAGTTGACATACACACACAGACACACACCAGTCCCTGTTAACCGACTATATATGCTGATAAATGAAGAAAACAACAACTTTAAAATGCATTTATCGCCAATAGTCAAAGAAATGCACACGATCGCTTTTTTTTAAACTTGCGTAGCAGTCTAACTCGAATGCTGAGCCACGAGTATAACATGCTTAGTTTTTAACGTCACCATTGTATAACCTTGAATATCAGTTGCGAGCAATGTCTGTCAACTTTCCTATTATACGCAGAGGAACAACTACGAAAGCGCCACGGTGAAATTCGCAGTAAATAAGAAAAATAAACATTGCACAGGCCCCTGAAATTAGGAACTGTGCACGTACTCCCGTAGCGAGAACGAATTTACTTACGAGTAAGCCTTATACATAATGCGGTGGTGAATACTAAAAGCACGCCAATATAATGTGATATATAGTAAAAATACTCATTCCCACCGCGTTATACATTCGTTGGCTACATTAGTGATCAGAAGGCTCTCAGTAAAGCGAAAGTAAACAAAGCAACAAATCATCTATTGCGCTTCCTGTCATCACTCACGTAGTTCGTTAGTCACCCCGGCGAAAGTAGGCTCTCAAACGACACACAACGCAAACACTACCGTAAATATAAACTGCAAATAATTGACGCATGCGAGGCAAAAGAAACTTAGCAGGTAGACATGTTCAGCAGCAGACTGAAATGCGGTCAGCTGTTCGTTCAGCTGCCCGGGGTTCGACTGTTGCCAGACTTGAAGCGGGGATTCGCTAACTCTACCAGTACAAGGCTTAAAGAAACCATGCTGCCACTCTAATGCATGTATTTTACTGTAATGTCAATTTACAAAAAAGAATAACTAGAAAAAGCGTTCCTTTAATGTACAGATATAGGCAATTCTTAACCAGAATTATGAATACTCTCGTTATCAGGCGCTTTCCTCGGCGCATGCAGTTTACTCAAGTGAAGGGAGCATTTTCAAGGCCTCCCTTGGCGAAGGATGTGTGAAGGAGCGTTCATGGAACGCAGCGGCTCCTTGAGTGGAGGAACACGCTCCGCCTTGACTTCGTCAAGTCGAGGGGAGCCCTTGAGTGAAGGAGCGTTTGTGAATACGGGCCTAAGTTACATTTCTAGTTATTCGGGCTCTTTTTCGTGTGTTTCTCTTCATCATTCAGTCCTCGTAACCCTCATCGCAGTCTCCATTTGTCGTGCGCGCACCTTTTCCTTTTGCATTCGCACCAAGCAGCTCCTTTTGGACGTTAAAGCCTCGTTTGGAGGTTACCACCCCTCTATTGGCCATGGCATACGGGTGTGCAAAATTCTTCGGTCTGAATGGCACCGACAAGAGCGCACGTACCGGGATACCCTGCATGTCCAGCTTCAACAAACAGATCTAACACCGCGAGTGAAGAAAAGAAGATGGCGAGAGTACTGCGACCGAATTGAGTACACTGCAAACTGCCTGTGGTCACGCGAGCTCACTAGCCTTCGTGCGCAGCGCCCAACCAAGCCCCGGCAATCAGGTGTGGTACACTCATGCCGTGACGTCGTCCTCTCAGACTACGTCCACAACACCCTCGCCCTAGGTCCGGAATTCGCCGTCGACCGAGAGAGGTCCGCACCCGAGCTTCTTTTAATGGTGCGCTCTGTTGCTGGCCGCGCTTCACCAGAGGATTCGGACAGGTGCATCTCGGAAGGCGTCGACGTGCTCCTACGGGGTAAGACTACCAGCAACAGCCTTCCGGTGCGGAAGACGACCAAGTTTCTTAGAGACAATGAACTTTGTGTCGTGCCGTCAGATAAGGAGAGTGGTTTCGCCGTTCTTCCTAATTGTTTGTACCTAGAAAAGGCGGTCACAGCTATTGACTCTGTTTTCAAATGTTGTACCGACATTCGTCTAGATAGAGTAGAAACGCAGGTCAAGGAAATGTGTCGTAAACTAGAGTTAAAACAGTTAGCGCAGCACATTAGCAAAAGTGACAAAAAATGGGCTCAGCATGTTTTTTTCTGCCAAAACACGTAAGGTTGACATGCCCTTCCGTGTCATTGTTACAGAAAGTGGTACGTAGCAAAAGCAACTCGGCTTATTTATTCAGACCCATCTAAAGTATCTAAAGATTGATGACCCATTTTTGATCAAAACCTCGCAGACTCTGATAGAATTTTTCAGACCGTGAAATCAATCTAGTCTTTTCGGGTTTTCAATTGACATAAAGGACCTATGCTACTCTCTGCCTCTCGAGGAGGTATTAGAATGTATCAGGAATAACATAGAAATTTTCAGGGCATTGAACTTTCTATTAAAACTGGCATCAGTGTGTGAGATTTTCTTGACCTGGTTTCGCTGTACCTTACATCTACTTTCGTTCAATGAAATGATTGCATTTATCTGCAGAAAAAGAGTGTTTCAATTGGCACATGCGTAGCACCTCTACTCAGTGACCTTCTATTGGCAATAATGGGCAAAAAAACTACAGGAAAAGTTAGAAAAGCTCCCACGTGGTCAAAGTATTCAGATACGTAGATGATTTTTTGGTTCTTTTAAATTGTTATTCTTCGATGTTTCACTCGTTTGCGACTCAAACGATAGGTGTGTTCGAAGAATGTTTAAAGCCTCTTGTGTTGACACATGAAATGCCCGAGAATGACAAGTTACACTTTTTGGATTTAAGACTGGTTTTCAGCTCACAGCACATCTGTTGGTGTTATGAACCACGTGCGCAGAAACCTCTACTTCCTTTTTCTTCCGCTCACAGCAAGTTAGTTAAGCGAGGCATAGCACGAACTCGTCTTGAAAATGCCTTAAATAGGTCGTGTGCCCACAACATCTCTGCGAGCTTCAAAGCTCAAGTTTCCCGGCTTAAGACTTCAGGTTTCCCCGAGGCGTTCATCGCTTCCGTTGCTGAGGCTATTCTGCGGACTAATAGGGGAGAACAGAGGCAGCGACAGAATCCGAGCAACACGGATGCAGAACGTGAAGGGATAGCCGTGATTCCATAAAAACACCAGATATCACACAGGCTCAAGAAAATCGAAAACCGTGTTGGAGTTCGTGTCCTGTTCTCGGCAACGTTCAAATTAATAAGCCTCACCAAATCTACACACCCCATGAAAACGCAGTCATCAACGGAATGCAGAGTTCAACATAGAAACAGGTACGCGGCCTGCTCCCGGGAAGATGTCTATAGGAACCCCTTTCATGCGGTGCTTGTTAAGTCGGAACGACCGGAAGGTGTCTGAACGATCGGCTGAGAGAACACGCTAACAATGTTAGAAACGGGAAAGATGGTTTTCTTGCACAGCACTGCACTGAGTGCAATTTTTCGCCCTATTTCCAGGACACAGCGACGCTGTACAAGCACAGAGATAAGCGCACCCGAGTCATTGTCGAGAAGTGTGGAAGCTTGGCCTAGTTGGTATGGCATGACAATAGTTATAGCGCTAGAACAAAACGACGACACAGAGACAATTTCGTGTCCCTCTTGTCTTTGTGTCGTCGTTTTGTTCTCGCGCTTTAACTATTGTCCTTGTCGAGGCCACGCAGATGGCACGGGAACAGGTGCCTTGTATTAGCAAGCCCTCCGTGGCTCTGCCCGAGAAGAAACTCAGGTTTCTCGAAGATTTCGGTGCGCACAAGTAGTTATATTGTTATGGCGTTTATTAGCCGGCACACAGCGAGTCTACACAATGGCGACAGTAACGGCCAAGCACGGGCTCTCCGCGCGAGTGGCGTTCTTTTTGGGCAGACCCACTAGAAAGCACTTGAGAGTTCGACCCATTTAAGTGTTCGGCGGCTTCTCTACAATTACACCGGGGTCGAAGAGGGAGCCGTCTGGCGACTTAACAGCTTGTCACCACGAGCGGGTCATAGTAAGCCTTCAGGCGCTCCACGTTGATTATGTCGCGCCCGTGGCGGCGCATGTCCGAAGATTGTTCATTTGGTTCGATAAGATAAATGACCGGAGATGTGCGCTCGATCACACGATAGGAGCCTTCATATTTCGGGAGTAGTTTGGAAGAAAAGCCAGCTACAGAGGTCGGGATGGAGAGCTTTACAAGGGAACCAGGAAGGAAAGTGGGCTCAAAAGTGGCGGAGCCATCACGAATACTCTTTTGCCGCTCTTGCTCATGCGTCGTAAAAGTCTTGGCAAGCTCGCGACACTCTTGAGCAAGCCTGGTGGTCTCAGAAGTAGGTGTACACTCAGGTGGATCCGGCGTGTACGGGAGTATCGTGTCGATGGTGTGTGACGGGTGCCTTCCGTACAGCAAAAAGAAAGTTAAAACCAGTCGTGCTCTGAGGGGCGGTGTTGTAGGCGTAGGTGACGAAGGGCCGTATGGTATCCCAATTCGTGTGGTTGGCGGCGACGTACATCGACAGCATGTCGCCGAGGGTGCGGTTAAAGCGTTCGGTCAGACCATTCGTCTGCGGGTGGTAAGCAGTAGTTTTGCCGTGGACACAATGGCAATCAGTGAGAATGGCGTCGATGACTTCTGACAAGAAGACACAGTCTCGATCACTGAGAAGCTCCTGGGGTGGACCGTGGCGCAGTATTAATAGATGTAGAACGCAACATCACGCGCAGTAGCCGCAGGGAGAGTGGCGGTTTCGGCGTATCGCGTTAAATGGTCTACGGCGACGATGGCCCAGCGGTTGCCAGTTGACGTCAGAGGGGGTGGTCCATACAAATCGACACCTATGCGCCAAAACGGACGGTCAGGGCAAGGTAACGGTTGCAGACCAGCTGGTGACATGTGTGCGGACGGTTTGCGGCGTTGGCAAGCTAGACAGGAGCGAACGAGCTGCTGGACGTAGCGGTACATCCCGCGCCAGAAGTAGCGTTGTCTAATGTGATTGTAGGTTTTGAATACCCCAGAGTGTGCGCACTGTTGATCAGAATGGAAGGATTCACATATCTCCAACCGCAGACTGCGGGGTATCACGAGTAGCCACTGCCGGCCATCGGCGTCGTAATTGCGTCGGTGTAGGAGGCCGTCACGAGTGAGGAAATGGTGAGCTCGACGACGCAAGGCACGCGTAGATGGCGTTGCGGACAGATCAGAGAGCAAGTCGATCAGTTGGGCGATCCAATTATCCTTTCGCTGTTCGGTAGCGATGATGTCAACATCAATGGCAGAAACAGCAACCGAGGATACTGAGCAGAGCACATCAGCTTCAGGCAGAGGGGAGCGCGAGAGGGCGTCGGCGTCAGCATGCTGGCGTCCGTTGCGGTAGAGCACGTGGATGTCGTAGTTTTGTAAGCGAAGAGCCCAACGGGCGAGGCGGCCTGAGAGATCCTGCAATGATGACAGCCAGCATAGTGCATGATGATCGGTGACGACATCGAATGGGCGACCATACAAATAAGGTGGAAACTTTGTAAGAGCCCACACGATCGCCGGGCACTCTTTTTCTGTGAAGGTGTAGTTTGTCTCGGCTCTCGTGAGCGTACCGCTTGCATATGCTACGACATATTCAGGGAATCCGAGTTTGCGCTGCGCCAGGACAGCGCCGAGGCCTACACCACTGGCGTCTGTGTGCACCTCCGTCGGGGCCATAGGGTCGTAGTGGCGTAGAATGGGA
The DNA here is from genome assembly GCA_013436015.1 of Rhipicephalus annulatus. NCBI lineage: Eukaryota > Metazoa > Arthropoda > Arachnida > Ixodida > Ixodidae > Rhipicephalus > Rhipicephalus annulatus. Next base: position 12,187 of record WOVY01011999.1, read on the forward strand.
GGAGACGTCAGCAAATTGCGGAGCTTCGCGAACGCGTCGTCGCACTCAGACGACCACGAATTGAGAGGCCCGTTACTTCCAAGGAGCTTCGTCAATGGTGATATAACCGTAGCAAAGTTTCGTATGAAGCGTCGGAAGTATGAGCACAGGCCCACGAAACTATGCAGTTATTTGACGGACGCAGGTTTTGGGAATTCGGCACCAGCCCGAAGCTTGGCTGGGTCAGAAAGAATGCCATCCTTGGACACGACGTACCCTAGGATGGTGAGTTGGCGTGCTGCAAAGCGGCACTTCTTCCGATTTATTTCAGACCCGGCATTGCTCACACGTGCGACAACGTCTTTTAGACGTTCGAGATGGGTGGAGAAATCTGGAGCGAAGACAACAACGTCATCGAGGTAGCACAAGCACATGTGCCATTTCAAGTTGCGCAGAACAGTGTCCATCATGCACTCAAATGTCGCTGGTGCATTACACAGACCAAACGGCATGACGTTGAATTCGTACAAGCCGTCGGGTGTGATGAAGGCAGTCTTCGGTCGAGCGTCATCAGCCAAGGGTACTTGCCAGTACCCCGAGCGCAGATCGAGAGAAGAAAAAAATTGGGCTCCGTGAAGGCTGTCAATTGCGTCGTCGATTCGTGGCAGTGGGTAGACATCTTTGCGAGTGATCTTATTGAGCCGTCTGTAGTCCACACAAAACCGCACAGAACCATCTTTTTTCGCAACAAGAACAACAGGAGACGCCCATGGACTGTCCGAGGGCCGAATGACGTCGCGTCGGAGCATATCGTCAACCTGCTCGTTAATTTCCCGGCGTTCAGCAGGCGACACGCGGTATGGACTTTGCCGTAATGGTTGATGGGCACCAGTGTCGATACGATGCGTAACAGTGGACGCGCGACCGAGAGAACTTCGCCCGACATTGAAAGAGAACGGTATTCTTGCAACAGGTCTAGAAACTGGGAATGCTGTACTGACGTAAGGTCGTCATCAATGTATGGGCCAAATACATCAGGAAATGATGGGTCAGAAGTAGTAACAGCACTGATGGTACGCGAATCGGGACAACGCCAGTATTCGGGTACGTCAAGGACTTGTGCGTCGTCGACTGGTTCCACTCTGCCGAGACATTCCCCTCGAACCAAGGTAAAAGTGTACGGGGATGGGTTGGTCACGAAAATAGTGGCGTTTCTCTGGGTGATATGCACGGTCGCGAAAGGTACTAGCAACTCTTTCCTTCTGGAAGCATGGTAGGATGGCGAAACGAGTGCAATTGTGTCAGAGAGACCGGTGCAGTAGACCGATACACCCATCGTCGAACTTGGAGGCACTATAGTATCGTCTTTCACAAGAATCTTGCTCAGTGTCGAGGGACCGTCTTCTGGCGTCAAATTCGAAAAGGGCGAGAGTTCAATTTCGGCGGTGGCACAATGAATGACGGTGTCGTTGCGGGAGAGAAAATCCCATCTCAGGTTGACGTCATGAGAGCATGCAGGAATGATGATGAATTGGGCGACATACAGAACGTCCTGAACGACAACGCGAGCTGTGCAGCCTGCTGTAGGATTAATACCATGTGAGCTAGCGGTACGTAGGGACAGTCCAGAAATCGGCGTCGTCACTGTTCAAAGCAAGCAGCAAAGGGTTTCGCTCATAACTGATACCGCAGCTCCAGTGTCAATAAGAGTAGATGCATAAACACCGTCCACAAGCACGTCAATGACATTAGATGAGCGGCTCTGAGGGCTTTCACAATGCGATAGCGTCACAGTCCTTGCCTCTGGGACTGCGACGACTAGTTTTCCCGCTCATGAGCAGAAGAACTCGGCCGCATGGGGGACAGAGACCGACGTCGTGGAGACGGCGACCTTCGAGCAGACGGACCTGGGCGAGACGATAGTGGCACAGACGGCAGTTCGTCGTTATACGAACGGCTAAGATGGCCAGCAACAGGAGAAGAAATGGGAGCCGGCTGTAGTCGAGAGCAATAACGGGCTACGTGACCGCGTAACCGCAAGCAAAGCTGATGGGCCGGTGGTCGGGTGTGCGCCATCGCTTTGCCGGGGTGGGTCTCGCCCGGAACGGTGGCTGGAAAGGCTGCATGGTGGGCTTAAAATGAGGCTGAGAGTTGCGCCAACATACGCAGCCGGCATACCCGCACCAAAGGACGGAGGTCGTGCGGCAGCTTCGGCGTAAGTCAGTCGCTTGAACGACTGGAAGCGGCCTCGCGACCACTTGGGCGTAACTTGGGGGCGCAGGGGCCGGAAGTTGTTGTGGGTGGTACGCAGGCATGTCCTCCGCTATTTTCTGCTCAATCGCTCAGCGGATGGGTGGAAGAATAGTAGTTGCCGATTGTTGAACAGTCGGTGGGTGGGCAAAGGGAAGGAAACAGAACTGGCGCGCGATTTCCACACGGATGAAGGACTTTAGGTCTGCCAGAAGTGCCACCTGTTCAAATCTCGCCTCCAAGCCAGCAAGCCCTGCTTCTCGTGGTGTAGAGCAACGGGTCATTGAACGCTGCCGGCGGAGCTCCTCGTAGCTCTGGCACAGCGTGATGATCTCAGCTAATGTGCCTGGATTTTCGGCTAGCAGCATCGCGAAGGCATCATCGTCAATGCCCTTCATGACGTTCCGGATCTTGTCTGATTCGGACATGCTGTCGTTGGATTTCTTGCACAGGTGCAGGACATCTTCATTGTAACTGGTGAATGATTCACCAGCTTGCTGAGCGCGTTCGCATAAGCGCTGCTCGGCTTGCAGCTTGCGAACGGCAGAAGGCCAAAAACGTTGGTGATAGCAGTCTTTAAATCGGACCAGGTAGAGAACTCGGACGCGTGGTTGGTGTACCACAAACTTGCAACGCCCGCAAGGTAGAACACCAAGTTTAACAACTTGCCGTTCTCGTTCCACTTGTTTGGGACGCTCACACGATCGTAAATGGTGAGCCAGTCCTCCACGTCAGTGCCATCGTCGCCCGTGAAGATGGGTGGATCGCGGATCCTGGGGACAACGGGACAAGGGGGTCGCATGGGAGGAGGCGCTTGCTGAGAGGCGTCGTGGGACTTGGTAGATTGCAGTGTACGAGAGCACAGTTCCAAGGGCATCGAAGGGGATCGTAGCACTCTCCACCAATTTGGTATCGCGTTTATTAGCCGGCACACAGCGAGTCTACACAATGGCGACAGTAACGGCCAAGCACGGGCTCTCCGCACGAGCGGCGTTCTTCTTGGGCAGACCCACTAGAAAGCGTTTGAGAGTTCAACCCATTTCAATGTTTGGTGGCTTCTCTACAATATTATCTTTACTTTTCTGTTTCGTTTTCTTGTAAATTTTTCTTGCCATTTTTCTGTGCTTTTGTTTTTTGTCTTTGTTATTCCCTTACTCATGTTCTGCTCTTTGTGCCATATGAAGTTTGTCACATGGTTACTGTCTCCTGTATATATTTTTGTGCTCTGCGGAATAAACTCATTCGGAAGTTAGCGCTCGGGTCTTTCATGTCCTTCTTGTCTCTGTGTCGTCGTTTTGTTTTCGCGATATAACTATTGATTGATATGTGTGGTTTAACGTTCCAAGACCACCATATGATTATAATAGACGCCGTAGTGGAGGGCTCCGTAAATTTTGACCACCCGGGGTTCTTTAACGTGCGCCCAAATCTGAGCACACGGGCCTACAACATTTCCGCCTCAATCGGAAATGCAGTCGCCACAGCCGGGATTCAATCCTGCGATCAGCGGGTCAGCAGCCGAGTACCTTAGCCACTAGATCACCGTGGCAGGGCGCGCTATAACTATTGTCATGTCATACCAACTAGCCCAAGCTGCCACATTTCTAAGTTACAGCGGACACCAGTGCTTTCAAGTATTTTGATGAAGCTTGCACACCACACCATTTCCAGCGTGGCGCGAAAGCTTGACAAACAAGCTGAGAGGAAACGTAATAGCAAACTTTCGATGCGCTGCATTCACCATACTCCTGAGCGGCTTCCTCTCCAGTGAATCTTTGGTACCCTAGGCGAAATATACGGCAAAGCACACTTTCGTTAGATGATCGTCTGTATCTACGAAAGGGGTTTCCTTTTTCTTGTTTTTTTTGTTCATTTCCCCCCCCTGCTCAGGTCGGATCACTATAGGAGACAATTTAAGAAGAACGAAACACAATGCAATTGGGCCCAATGAGTGTGCTGTTGTTGCTACTACGCGTGAGACATAGCTTCGATATACAGTGTCTATGCAGCTTACAATACCAATGAACAACCACACCCAGCTTTAGGGAATTAAGCAGTGGCTTGTGCTCTGTGAAACATGCACACATGCACGAATGCATGGAGTGTCATATAAAAACGGAAACATACCAAATAGAAATACAGCAGATGCATTATAAGATTGTTTTTCATCGTTGAACCCCCATCTCCCTCGAAGCGATATTGCTAGCTACGCCATTGATTTTGTGCAATTAGGTTATCGAATTACATAACCATATTCCTAGTGAGCTGCCCAAGTGCCTGAGCCAAACATGTGTCAAAATAGGCAATGCTCAATAACTCAACCATGTCGGTTCTTTAACGCAAGAAATATAATGAATGAGTGCATTCCGAGAAATAAAAAAAATGCGGCTTGGTGTCCAAGCTATTATATTTTTCTAATATTATGTCTTGCCTCTCTTGAGCAGGGGCCAGGCTGCGGACGGAAGAACACAGAGGAAATGTTTCCTAAAACATGCCGTATGGCAATGCGTTGCAGAGTTTGCACGACTGTATACAAATGGACAAAATCTGCAGTGAACGCGTGCAGCTGCACTGCATAACACGCGCTATGGTGTCCACTACCTCGATCTTATTTATGAATTCTTACAATGTAGAAATTTATTTCGACAATGTGTCAGCTGGATATGCTTGATTAATGCACACTTTGCAGTTGTACGCTTGTGTTTGCCACGTGGCTCCTAATCAGTGAAATGTAATAAAGGTTTATTTTGCCATTCGTAATTTCTACTTTGTTTATTTTTGAATACGTAATTATCCTCATGTTCGTCTTTTCAGGATGAGACAGAATCACAAAATCTCTTCTCCGGTTCTACAGGAGAGCGGTTCTACAAAAATCAAGCTTGTTTTATATACACCAGCACCACTCCCCTTCCATGGAACGGAGATGGCGTGGTCCCAGCGTGTAGACATCCTAATGTTGCAACAGTAGCGGATATTTTATTTACAAGGGTTTGACCAGATATATCCGCAATGTCTCTAATAATTTTGAGCATTTTTACCACTTTGTTGCACTGGTCTTCGTTAAATCAGCAGAGTAAAATACTTTGCTTCTTGACGACACTTTCTCCAAGGTTCAGTGAACCACCACACTCGTATTTAAGACAGAACAGCGCCAAAAGTCAAAAGAGCCTTCAATTTTATCATTTCCAAAAAAATGAAAAATCTCCTATAACTTATGTACTGCCGAGGCTTTAGAATGAAGCATAGAAAACACGACTACTTTCAAGAGCTATTCCCGGCAATAATATTCTACACATAAAAGCCAAAACATGAGGCAAAGTTTATTCCTGCATTAACGAATGTGCTTCTGAGCTTGCAAATGAAGAAGACAGGAGAAAGGTTTTAAGATGGGGCCGCTGTGTGTACTCGGAGGCGGAAGCTACAGAGATACAAAGGTTACGTCTATTCGAATCTGTCATATTAGAGCATCCACAAATGCAGGGCGAAGAGAAGATGGAAAAAAAAGCTGCTTACTCAGGCATCCTTGGTAGATTGAAATAATTAAATTGAAACACAAAAACACAAACACGCATCAGTAACCATCTATATATGCTGCTAATTGAAGAAAATAACAACCTTAAAATGATGTTTTTTGCCATTAGTTGAAGAAAGGCACACGATCGCTTTTTTTTAATTTGCATAACAGTCCTATTCAAACGCTCAGCCATGAGTGTACCATGTCTACTTTTTAACGCTACCCTGCGTCTTTCATAATCAAATGGTGGTTAAGGGACGTTAAATCCCACATATCAATGAAATCAGCGCTACCCTGGTATAACCTTGAATAGAAGTTGTGAGCAATGTCTTCCAAAATTTCTATTACATGCAGAGGAAACAACTACGAAGGTGCCACCTTGAAATTTGCAAGTAAATGAGAAAAATGAACATAGCACAATCATATGAAATCAGCAACTCTTCACGTACTCCGCAGCGAAACGAATTCGAGTACAAGTAATCTTTGTCGGAGGTGAATTCTAAAAGCACACCAATGTAATGTGATATAAAGTAGAAAATACCCTCCCCACCGCGTTGCACGTTCGGTGGCTACACTAGTGATCAGAAGGTTCTCAGCAAAGCGAAAGTTAACAAAGCAACAACCATATTGTTCTGCTTTCTGCCATCACTCACGTAGTTCGTTAGTCAACCCGGTGAAAGCAGGGTCTCAAACACCCACTCAGACACTACCGTAAATATGAACAGCAAAAATAGACACATATGAGACGAAATAAACTAAGCACGTAGAAACGTTCAGCAGCAGACGAAACGCTATCAGCTGCTGCCTGGGCGCAACTGTTGCCAGACTTGAAGCGGGGGTCTCGCTATCTCTACCGGCTCAAGGCTTAAGAAAACCATGCTACCACTGTACATGCATGTATTTTGCTGTAATGTCAAGTTAGAAAAAAAGAATGAGTAAGAAAGCGTTCAATTTATTATACAAAGATAGGAATTTCTTAACCGCAATTGCGAATACTCTCGTTATCAGGCCGCTTTTCTCGGCTCATGCAGTTCACTCAAGTGGAGGAAGCATTTACGAGGCCTCCCTTGGCGAAGGAAGTGTGGAGGAGTGTTCATGAAATGTAGCGGCTCCTTGAGTGGAGGAGCACGCGCCGCCTTGACTTCGTCAAGTCGAGGGGAGCCCTTGAGTGAAGGAGCGTTTATGAATACGGGCCTAAGGCTGAAGACCAGGAGAGGTGCGTTCTGGATGAAACTGATAGCTTGCTAAGGACTGTTCTCAAAGGAAGTCGTAATCGGCGTGAGCCCATGGATGGGGTGGTGTGCTTCCTCAGGAAGAATGATTTGCGTGTGCTTTTATCGGACAAAGAAGGTGTTTTGTGCTCATGAAGAAAGGTATCTTCGGAGTAAAGGCCACTGACGCCATACGGAAAAATTTCAAGGAAGTGCGGGTTTCTGCCTCCAAGGTAAAGTCTAAGGCTGTTGCCTTGTGTAATGAGCACGTACTGACAAGGCTTGGCAAAGAACATTAGTGAGCGCAAGAGAGACAAGCTCTATGTATTTTTTAGTGCGAAAACTCGCAAACCAGATATGCCTTTTAGGACCATTCTCAGCGAAAATAGTACGTGGCAGGTAATGGGGAGTCGCTACTTGTTGAAACAACTTAACAATCTTTTGTTAGACGACCCGTTCGCTGTCAAGAATTCCTGGGACTAATTGAGCATCTTCAGGACAGTAGCTCTAAAGGACATTTTTTTCTCTGTCGATGTCGAGATCTCTTTTATTCTGTACCACACAGGAGTTACTCGGGTGCGTGCAGTCGTGCATAGAGAACAAGGGTCTGGGTCTTTTATGAACCATGCCGGAGTTCCGGTAGAGATTTTCTAGCCCTCTTAAAATTTTATCTTGGAGCAACGTTTATTTCATTTGAAGACAAGTTGTTTGTACAAAAGGAAGGTATTTGTATTGGTTCGTGTGTAGCACCTGTGCTGTGTAATATCTTCCTGGCTCAGACTGACCGACACCTTGACTGTTTTTGTCCATAGACAAGGTGTTACGCGTTTTTAGATACATCGGCGATTTTTTTCGGTTATTTTGAGAAAGGGGTCAAATGAGCACTACCCTGCATGTCACTTTTCTTTTAGATAAGTTTAGAGCATTTGGACAAGGGCTCAAGTTTACACATGAGCTTCCTGTCAGTGACAAATTGCAGTTTTTAGATCATTTCAGGCTTGACAAAACCCATGTGTGTTGGATGTATCACCCTCGTGCTCAGAAGGCTTTTTTGTCGTATCATTCCGCTCATTCTAAAGTAGTAAAAGAGCCGTTGCTAGCACGAGCTCACAGTTGGCTCTTACTAGGTCTTGCCACCACGTTCTTGATGAAAGTTTCAGAGAGCAAATAACCAGGCTCGTGTTTGCGGGTGTTCCTTTGTTGGTGATAATGACAGTGTGCGAAGCTTTACTGAGAAAATCTCGACATGACGCCACCGGCGATTCTGGCAC
>WOVY01012000.1:0-40170 GCA_013436015.1 Rhipicephalus annulatus
ACCGCATTTCATTCAAAGGAAACCTCACATTCAAAGAATGGAATGCAGTTAAATGTTTTACAAGAACGCACAGATATTGTAATAGAACCAGCTAATAAAGGAGGCGCAATCGTGATAATGAACACAACGGAATACGTTTGTGAAGCTCAGAGACAGTTAGATAATGACACGTTTTACAAGCGACTCAGTGAAAACCCCACCGAAAAATTTAAGGACATCGTTACTGATACAATCAAGCATTTAATACTGGATGACAAACTTTCGATAAAGCAAAGAACTCATTAGTTCCACTGAGCCCTGTTCCAGAAAGGTTTTACCTATTGCCTAAAATACATAAGCTCGATAACCCGGTCGCCCTATAGTGTCAAGCATTGGCACTGTCACCAAACTACTTTCTAGCTATGTCGATGGCCTGGTTAGTATACTACTTCCAACTTTTCTATCCTATCTGAAGGACACTTTTCATTTTCTCGCTGACATCATCGTCCTCAATATACCTGCTGACTCATTTCTGGTAACATAAGATGTTGCGTCACTTTATACTAATATTCCCCACAAAGACGGCATTCGTGCGGTAGTAGATGCTTATAACGACTCATCATGTGACAAATCTGTTGATAGCTGCACATTAGCCACATTATTAAAACTCATCCTGAAGCTTAAGAATTCCCAGTTCGGCGGTGTTCACTACGTACAAGTTAGTGGCACTTCAATGGGCACCAAAATTGGTCCAAATTATGCGAATATTTTTATGAGCCAATTAGAAAATCATTTTCTTCAACGTGTAGACTACAACCGATAAAATGTCGTCTATAAAACTAGAAATGTTTTATAGACGACATTTTTTTATCTGGCATCACAGCGAAGCGGAACTCATGACTTTCATTGCAGACTTTAACAAGGTTCATTCATCCATGTCATTGTCAAAATCGTAGTCGAAGGCATCCATCTGTTTCCTGGATGTAACAGTATCCTTTTGCGGCGAAAAATTATCTACTAAAGTATACAGAAAACCCACCGACGCTCACCGACACCTTCATTTCAAAAACAGCCACGTAAAACATTGTAAGACGAGTATACACTACAGTCAAGCACTTCGTTTCAAAAGGTGGTGCTCTGAAAATTCAGACTTTGTTGAAAACTGAGATAAACTTTGTGATGCCCTAACTGAACAACAGTACCCTCCTCAGATTGTCGACAACGCGATCATGCGCGCCGATGCAATGGACCTAAGAGCGCTCCTAAAATCAAATAAACAACCTGCGCACTGGAAGCACATCAAGTTAATTCTGACACAATCTCCGTCAATTCAAAATGCTAACGCGATCCTCAAAAAGCACTACAACATACTAATGCTGAGCAATCGTCTCAAAGACGTCTTCCCAAAGCCTCCACGAGCAGTTTACCGCCGATCGAGAAACCTACGAGACATACTTACGTCATCCAAAATATCAACGCCAGCACATGTGGGGTGTCACCGATGTAACAAGGCACGCTGCAAGGTTTGCCCCCACATGACCACGTCGCGTATTGTTAAGAGCTCTGCGTCAAATTTCACTCTCTGAATAAAAGGCAATTTCGAATGTGACACGAACAATGCAATCTACTTGCTTCAATGCTCATTGTGTGACCTCCAATATATTGGTCAAACGGAGACAGCTTTCCGGTTGCGCTTCAATTATCCCAGGTCACACGTCTTGTGCCTGCCTAACGTTCCCTGTCCAAACACCTCGCTACCCCAGGCCACTCTTTCGACAACATAACTGCCACAATACTCGAATCTGGTTTAAAATTGCACTACGAAATGGAAATGGTATCGTAATTAAACTGAATGAAAGATACAAGAAGATGGTGGTACAGGCTTACGCGCCTACATCCAGCCATGATGACGCTTCAGTTGAAAGCTTTTATGAAGACGTGGAATCGGCGATGAGTAAGGTAAAACCACAGTATACTATACTGATGGGAGACTTTAATGCTGAGGTAGGAAAGAAGCAGGCTGGAGACCAGGCAGTAGGAAATTATGGCATCGGACTAGAAACGCTAGAGGAGAGCTACTAGTAGAATTCGCAGAACGCAATAATTTACGGACTTTGAATACCTTCTACCAAAATCGAGGAAACCGCAAGTGGACATGGAGGAGCCCTAATGCCAAAAATAGGAACGAAATAGACTTTATATTGAGTCACACCCAGACATCGTGCAGGATGTGGAAGTGGTTGGCAAGGTACGATGCAGTGACCATAGAATGGTACGGTCTTGAATTCGCCTAGACTTGAGGAAGGAACGACAGAAACTGATACGCAAGAAGCCAATCAATGAGTTAGCACTGAGAGGGAAAGTAGAGGAATTTTGAGTCTCGCTTCAGACAGGTACTCGGCTTTTAGTGAGGAAACCAACCTTAGCATAGATACAATTAATGATAATTTGACGAGTATCATTACGGAGTGTGCAGTTGAAGTTGGAGGCAGGGTATGTAGACGGGACACTGGCAAGCTTTCCCAGGAAACGAAGAATCTCATTAAGAAGCGTCAAGTCATGAAAGTCTCAAGTATAACAGAGAAAATAGAACTGGCAGAGCTTTCGAATCTGAATAATAGGCGTAAGGTATCCGATGTAAGAAGGTATAACTTGGAGAGAATTGAACGCGCTCTGAAAAACGGAGGAAGCGTCAAAGCAGTGAAGAGGAAACTTGGGATAGGCAAAAATCGGATGTATGCACTAAGAGACAAAGAAGGCAAAATAACTACCAATATGGATAGGATAGTTATAATAGCGGAGGAGTTTTACAGAGATCTGCACAGTAGCCGGGACAAGCACGACTTTAATACTATAAGAACTAGCAGTAACCCAAGTGACACCCCACCAGTAATAATAGAAGAAGTCCGAAAAGCTCTGGAGAGCATGCAAAGAGGCAAAGCTGCTGGTGAGGATCAGGTAACATCAGATCTGCTGAAAGATGGAAGACAGATTGTGTTAGAAAAACTAGCCACCCTGTTTACGAAGTGTCTCTTCACGGGAAGAGTACCAGAGTCTTGGAAGAGCACTAACATCATCTTAATACATAAGAAAGGAGATGACAAGGACTTGAAGAATTACAGGCCGATTAGCTTGCTCTCTTTAATATACAAGCTATTTACAAAGGTAATTGCTAACACAGTAAAGAAAACATTAGAATTAAATCAATCAAAGGAACAAGCAGGATTTCGAACAGGCTCCTCAACAATCAACCACATTCATACTATCAATCAGGTAATAGAGAAATGCTCAGAATATAACCAACCACTATACATAGCCTTCATAGATTACAAATCATATTTATCGGATACTAAAAAAGAGTGGTCCCCATCATGGCAGTCTATCTCTTTCTCCCAAATAACAGGCTGTTATGTCCAAGACATAGGAATAGGAATTCGAGCAGCTTATTCATTGATTGATTTGGGGGATGTAACGTCCCTAAACCACTATTTGATTATGAGAGACTATGAGAGATGAGAGACAGGAGTGGCGGTTGCTTGTCGTTGCACCAAAGCATCCGTGGCAGAAAGTAGTCCGTAAACTACGCAACGGTTTTGGCCATCAAGTTACGGAAAGCGCCGGTAGCCATTAGGGCTGTTCGCTGGAGCTGCCGACGTCTTCGTCGAGGGACGCCATCACGACCGTCTGGCAGTTACACCACACATCGGACAAGCTCAAAGAAGAGGGAAAAAGAAAGAAAAAACACCCGCACTTGGTGTGTCCGTGTGTGTGTGCCGTCGGTGTGGTGGTGCCTGTGGTGGCGGCGGCCGCAGCAGCAGCAGTGCAGGATGGCTCGTTCAGCGCTGCTGTCTCCTTGTGGTCACCGGGACTCGCATCGGTGATCGTCGTACCGCTCCGGCAACATCATCACCACTGACGTGTGCCTAAGCCTATAAGTGTGTGTGTGTGGTTGTGTGGTTTCGGCTCCGGCCGCGCACGTTGCTCGGTTGTCGGGCACCAAGAATGATGGATTCCACGACAAATCCAGGTGAGCGACGTATTTCGTGCCCCGCCTTCTGTGTGTCAGCCCGTGTTAGAAAGAGCCACGCGATGTTCTCGCCAGAATGCCCTGGGAGTCTTGTAGTACCCACATCGGCGCCACAGTCGTGCCCTTCGCAGATGTTGTTCCCGAACATATCTCGTGGTCAAGTGGCCGATTAGTGACGCACCTTCTCGTAATGCAGCCGACCGACTCGTCTTCTATCGTGCAACGTCTTGTCACATTCGAACAGCTTTTGGTTTTGTTCGTCAGTGACTCACCGTACCGTTGTTGGGCTTGTTCAACTATTCTGACATATTTCACGATCTAGTTATCGCTTGTGAATGTGCATTTGCTTTCATTTAGATTTGTATTGTTCACATGGGTCATCTGGATTTTGTTTGCTCTTTTGTCACAGTGCCTTGAGAGTCCGAGAAACCGCGGCGCAGCAAATGCGTTGAACCGTTTGGATTGCTGTTGTAATAAGCAAAAATAAGGGAAAGTCCAGTCTAGACGGCGATAAGCTCACTTGAAAATGACCTGGTTTTCGGCACAGTCGAGCGTTGACGGCCTTCGTAATCTCGTTTTAAAGCGCAATATTTTTGAAACATGGCCGGTGCGCTACTAGTAGTATTTACAACCGTGTGTGCTGTCACCCACTTGGTATGTACAAGGCGTGACCGAGGTGTCATGCACAATACGTCAACTCAGCAGAAAATTCCTCTTGCATTTGCTCTAAACGAGCTGGTATAGTATCGGCCATAACATGCTGTTTTTTTTTGTTTATAACTCAATGAAGGCGCTTGGTGGTAGCCGTACCTTACCAACTGGATTCCAGAAAAGAGATTGACGGAAAAATATATATTTCTCCTTTGTATGGCGAAGCCTTTCTTACTTGAGAGGCAAAGCTGCTGATGGTAATTCAGTCTTTTCCTTCGAATTTTGAATTGTACGATTTAGTGAGAATCGCAGTTGAACATGCGCAGTGGTTGCAAAAGTTCACAAGAGCTATTCATTTACTCGGGTCGAAGTTGCTGTTATAAAGAGCTAAGACGAACTTGCTAATGATGAAAAGCAATTGTCGGTTAACATTATTAAGGGCTGCAGTGTAAGAAATGAAATAGCCAGGCCACAATATTCCATTGGCTGTTAACATTGTACACTGTGAATTCAATGTAATGTAGCAGCAGCTGATTGCTTTCCTGTGATTACTCACTGGCAACTCAGTTATTGGTAACTGCAACCAGCTGAAAATTCTCTGTGATGTCTGGTTATCATCTACAACTGACCCTATCTTTTGTTAGATGAGTTACATATAAAGTTCCTTAATGATTGTCATACGTTGGTGTCCATTCCCGGCCATATCTCGTCAAGGACCATTTCTTCTTGTGCCTAATATCAGGTTGCCACTGTTCTTCCCGCTACTGATTCTGTGGTCTTCGAAACTCTTGCCTGTTGTTTTCTGTCCCATTGGCCCGCTGTTCAGTTTTTTGCATTAGGGACACTTGAAGGTTTGAAAACATGTACCCTAATTCGGTGCTTTTTGTTATATCAATTTTGAAGTGAGCCTCTCAAATTTCAGGGAAGTGCTAGGTGGTAATGTGTTGGGAAATATGCTCAAGGTCACCTTGACAAATGGCAAGAATGCACGGGGTGAGCGGCACAAGCATGCTCAAATTGAGCTGAATCGCTGCTCCTGTATTGATTGATTTGTCAAGCTGTTCCAAAAAGCATACATGGCATAAAATACCCTTCTTTATCTATAGCTGGCGCACAGCAAAAATGAATGAAACTGTGGTGTTTGATTCCTTCGATTCGAGGGTGATTGCCCTGAACGCTGGGCCACATGCCAGCTTGAACCGAAGTGTACAATGGACTGTACCGATGACACAGTACTATTCGGTCAGTGTGAAGAAGACTGAGAAAGCAGCACAGCTGGTAGAGCTTCTTTCTGTCCCACGCCAGACTGATCGGTGTTGTGGGGGCGAAGCCGAAAAAGAAAACGAAAAGCTTTGCAGCTTCACTCTAACAAATGAAAGCTTGCTCCGGGCACTTCTTAGAAACATTTTGTGTTGGCGGACTAAAAGGATCTGCTGGCATAGGGTAGACATGGAGTGTTCTTAAAATATTCTGACCTTTAGAAAACTAGCATTTTCATTGGTCGTTTAGAGGTTGGCACATGTGACTCATTAAGCTACAATGTTGCATTTCCAGCCGGTTCTGCTTACACATTGCTGGAATAGAAGGTATGTCTGTGATGAATGCTAATGTTATGAGGTGAAACCGACAATTTGCATGCTACTACTCAATCTGCTTAGGTTTTATAACCTGAGGCTTGGCTCAAGGTGTTGGGAAAGAATTACATCGGTGACTGCCTTGATGCATAGTGTCTGCCGAAATTCTCTGGGGGTGATTTTTTTTCTTACAGCTGGAACCAGTTTACTTCAATACAACAAATATAGCGGAAAAACTTCATCTTTGCTGCATTATTTGCTACATTGTTTTTAAGTACTCACTGATGAGAGAGGTTTAATTTGATGCTGTCCTGCTATGACGCAGCTGATAATCATTTGCCTAATGTCAAGTGCCTCCCTGTAAAGGTGTCAAATTGATACATTAATTGAGGCACTCGATACTCGGTTGTTAGAAAAAAAATAAGGCCATAATGGGCTACTTTATGTGTGTTATAGTTAGTAATCCCAATTAAGCTGTAATAATGAAATATGAAAAATCAAAAAGATATAAAAAGATATATATCTGTATTCAAGTCATTAACACTGTTTTGGCATAAATAGAATCAAGTCAAAGCATAAGACTGGTTAGGGTCAAAGCGTAAAACTGGAGGTCAAAGCGTAAGACTGGTTACACACTATGACTACAAGGAACGAACGGGTGCCGCTATAAGGAGCTTCGCCCCTAAAATGCTTTGGGGAAGACGGGAACGATGCCTTCATATCAAGGAAGGTGTAAAGGATCGCCACAACCTGATTTAGACAAGCCTTTTACGGATGCTGAGATAAGAGCAGTCATATATAGTAACAAGAAGAACACAGCAGTGGGTGATGATAAAATTGCCAATGGTATGATCAGAAACCTAAATGATGAAGCCATATAAGCTTTCATAAAATACACAAACAAATATTGGCTTGCTGGAACTGTTCCACATGAATGGAAACATGCGATTTTGGTCATGGTGCCTAAACCAGAAAAAATGTCGTCATCCAGAACATGAGACCTATCTTGCTCACGTCCTGCTTAGTAAAAATCTTTGAAATGCTGATGAACACCAGGCTCCTCAATATTCTCGAGAACAATAACCTCATGCCTGACGCCATGTTTGGCTTTTGCCCACATCTTTAAATGGAAGATGTTCTACTGCTTTTAAAAGAAGAAGTATTAACGGACATTCCTAAGGTTGGGGAAAACGTCATTATGGCAGTTTACTTGAAGGTAGCTTTTGATCACATCAGTCACAAAGCAATACTAGAAGGTCTGGAGGAAGCTAACTGTGGAGAACGAATATTCGAATACGTTAAAAGTTTTCTTAGTCACAGGACTGCAACAATCAAGCTGGGAGATGACGAATTCGACATCATTCGACCTCCAAGCAAAGGAGCACCCCAAGGAACGGTCATTTCACCGACACTTTTTAATGTCGCCAAGACAGGCCTTGCATGAAAACTCCAAGTTATTGCTGGTCTACAACATGCAATGTATGCAGACGATATCACGGTATGGACAACCACAGGCAGCCTAGCAGAGAAAGAAGATAGGTTACAACAGGCAGCTAGCACTATAGAAAAGTATGCAAGGATGCGGGGTCTTCAGTGCTCAGCTAAAGTCTGAGCTCATTTGTTTCACTAAGAGAAAAGCACGAATGATCGACCCGGATTTAAAGCTGGAAGTCAGGCTCGAAGGAAATATTATTCCGGAGAAAGATACCGTACAAATACAAAGAATGTGGCTGCAAGCTAATCAGAAATGTCTGCGCACACTAAATGAACTCAAAACATCGGTACAGCAGATCTCACGCATGATCTTGCGTATAACGCACAACCGTATATAAAGGCATGAGAGAACAAGATACCCTCAGATTGATCAAAAGCCTCGTCATCAGTCGTATTACATGCTCGCTTTTGTATAATAGGAAAGAAAAAGAGAAAGCAAACCAAATAATTAGAATGGCCTACAAGACAGCCCTAAGATTACCGTGGAATACTTCAAACGACAAGCAACTGGCACTTGGTCTTCATAACACAATTAATAGAATTATCTGAGGCCCAGCTCTAGCACAACAAAATTGCCTTCTCCAGACCCCAACTGGCAGAGCAGTCCCAACAAAACTAGGGCACTATACATTAATACAAAAACACCAAGAAACTATAGAGGTACCAAGCGAACTTAGAAAATGGTGCACCGTATTGCCAGTACCAATCAACAGGAATCCTACTCTGCATGCTGGCAGAAGAAAGGCAAGGGCTGACCACATTAACAAAATGACAAGATTTTTGAACACGGCCAGATTCACCGACATTGCGCTTTATCAGACCGATGCAAAGAGAGCTGGGGGTGTAGTCGCCTACCATAGAGGAAAAATTACAGCTTGTGCTTCGATAGATCAGGCCTCGACAACACAAGCAGAAGAGGTCGCCATAGCATTCGCAATAAAAGAGGGATGCGAAACGCTCCATTAACAATCATTACAAATTCACAAAAAGCTTGCAGAAACTATTTAAAGGGCAAAATTGGCACAGGTGCTCTGGATATTGGTTGGGACAGAATGGAACCCCACAGTAAAATTTGTACACACTGTGACTTGAGCGCGAGGGCATGACAGGGAACCTGCATGCAGACAAGGCGGCTCTAGGCTTCACAAATCACCGAGCTATTCAAGACAACGATTGTTAAGTATTACAGGGAAAATAGGCAGCTCTATCCATGTCCACATAGAAAGCTCAGCGCTGTGGAGGTGACAGCGCTAAGAAGAATACAGACAAACACTTACATAAATCTGCGCAGTCTTCACATGATCTATCCCACGGCGCACAGAGACACATGCCCGTGGTCTGGAGCTACCCCAACTCTCTTCCACATCACGTGGGAGTGTGCAGAGCACGACAAAGAACACGACACCAATGGCACATGGGAGGCGCTGCTGTCTAGCCCAGCCCTGGTGGATCAGGTGCGACTGATCCACAGAGCTGAACAGATGGCTCGTGCCAGTGGGGCCCTGGAGTAGGGCCACCACCGTGCCAGACAGACTGTTTTCCACACTGTATATTCTTCGGGGCACTGGAGCCTGTCTGCTATATGTATATAATAAAGTTTGTACCGACCTTATATTAGTGGTGTTATTTTAATTGATGTTTAGAGCTTTTGTAACTTCCTTTAAAGAATCAATTTTTGGAGTTATCTATCCCCTCTGGTGAGCATGCACTGCATCTCTCTGGTACGAAGACCCAAAGTTAGCCTGCATTTCGACCTGTGTGCAGTGGTGGCAAAACTTTTTTCCACTTGGGGCTCGCCTGACCTGGGTATTTTCATAGAGGTTTTAGGGTTGCCCTGCTCCAAAGTCTCCCAAAGTATGTCAGGCATTTTCTGCTGTGTCAAGGGCTGTTCGAATGAGGCAGCAAGCAGGCTAGGTATACTTATATGTGGTGCAATGGGTGCATTGCGGCTACCAACATAAATGCACCATCATCCTGATCATTTCAGAGGCTTCTGGTATTCACAAACTGTGTCGTGTGTGTGAACCCGTGATCTTTTTTTGCTCCTTGAGAACGAGGTGCCTTTTATGAGTGACTAAAACAACATTCTGTGGCCTTTTCTTGGCCAGAATAAAACACTCGTTTGTTGGTTGGCACTGTCCCCTCTTTTTTTAGGTCCCACTTGTGCTGTGATGGTGCATTAACTGCTTTTTTGGAACCATAGAAGCAAGGTGTCCTGTGCTGTATGTAGTTACTGTGCAATTTAAGAGTTGCCCACACTGTCAAATGCTTCAAGAAGTGCCTGTGCCAAATGGGGGCTCCCTAAAGAGTAGCTGAAAGATTTCGGGGCAGAGGAGGAGTGTAGCGGCGTCTCTATGAAGAATGTCAAGGCCCGTTGGGATGTGACGCAGTTAGGCTGCCACCATTGTTCTCATTAGTGACAGGCCTTTGTGTTTGCTAGAGTACACATTCAATTCTTTGTTGGGAGGTGCGAGAAAATGGCACAACCTGCATGCACAGGATTATTATTTTTTCCACATTCATTTATGCTCAGAAACTGTCTGTGATTTTTCATTTACAAGCCTTTCTTAATTTTCAGCTGGGATAGTACCAATTTTTACAGATATCTAAATTATCTGCTGTGATGCAAAAGGCTGGTATAGCCTTATGTCACTAGCAATGTATGACCCTCCAGGAATTGACACTTGCATGTGCACATACAAATCTGCATGCACATTAGGACCGCATTGCAAATTCTTTTAAATAATGGATCCCTAGGATGTATGCCTGATCCTCTTGTAAAAATGCACTGCTAAGGCAAGGACATCAGGCGTTGTGCTCCTGTGCAGGTTCACAAAGCTTTCTCCCCATTGAAAAAGGAAAGACACTAGGAGCATGAAATGGTAATTTAGGTGGTCGTTTATGTTCAAACCAAGTTAGATATCGTGCATGTGCCATTTATCCCACAAGCTTTCGTGCTCCTTTACCAACTGTTTTGCAAACTAATTTGGACAATTCTGTATTGTAAACCATTGTGACATTTCATAAGAACAGCACAATGGTTTGCTGTGCCGACATGTTCTTGCCTCACGTGGGGCTGCAGTTATATCATCTGGTGAAATCGGGGCATCACTTTGTTTTTGTTGCATTATGATCAGCAATAATTGAAGTGAAGTGCAATAAATTGAAGTTTTGTGAACAATGGCAACACCTCCTCCCCTGGATCCTCGGTCTTTGCGACGGGCAGTATAATTGGGAGGCAAGAACACTGTATTTTCAACTGATTCGCTTAACCAGGTTTCTGTCATGATTACAAGATCCAATTTATGTTCAAAGAACGCAGCCTCAAATAGTGATGACTTGTTACAGATACTACGTGCATTAACATTCATAACTGTTAACTTGTCAGAAAAAATTTCCACTGCAGTCCAAGCTGGTGTCTTTCACGTAATGCGAGCGTTTCGGCACTCTTTACGCGAATCAGTGGAATCGTCCCAGTAATATGCCTTGCCGTCTACGTAGAGCTTATCGTAAGCTAGGTGCACCCGCTTTCCACTCAACTTCTCGTCTTTAGCGCTTTCCCAAAGGCACTTTCTGCTGTGTAGCACGCGTTTTGAAAAGTCATCACTGATTGAGACGTGCAAACCCTTTAGCTTGTAACAGTTACGCATAATTTCCTGCTTTTCTTTGAAGTTATATAGTCAGAGAATGACAGATCGCGCTTTTGTATGTCTTTTTTCAATGCGGTGCATATGCTCGACGCTTTTAGGTGATAAACTGATGACAGAAAAAATTTTGTCCTGTACCACTTTCGACAGGTCTACCTGTGTTTCACTGTCCTGCTCATGCAGGCCGAAAATAACAAGATTATTGCGGCGCTGACGATTTTCAATGTCATCAACCTTCCTAGGTAACACTTCAACTACTTCGTTCAATCGGGTTGCTGTTTGTTGTGCATCATCCAGTTTAGACAGAGAGGGCTCAAGTTTTACCGCAGGGGTGCCTGCGCAAGTAGGCGTTTGGTGTGTAGTGACACCACGGACCCGAGCTAACGGGGGAGTTTCGGCTCCCTCCCACGCCTAGCCGTGCGTGGCTTTGCCGTGTCCGGGGAAAAGGGGATCCTGGGGGTTGAGCCGACGCTGGGTGATTGGACCTTTAAGGCCCCCCGGCAGAGGCAACACACCCCTTTGGCCCCGGCTTCACGTAGACGGCACCCCTGAGCTGACCCAACCAGGGGAATCGGCAGTCGCCTTTTCCTATCTCTCTCTTCCTACATCTTCGTCTTTAACTCTTACTATTTATCTGTCCTGTCTTCTACTCTCTTCCGTTTACTTCCAAACTTCCTGGCGGCTAGGGTTAACCCTGTGCGAATAGCCTACCTTGGTCTAGGCGCATTGGGTTATAGTGGCGTTGTACGGCTGGCGTCTGCAGGTTTCAGTATTTGTAAACTTGTAGCGTCCCCTCGTTGGGCTCCGTGGTGGGTGGCCGCCAACGCTGCGGAACAACAATAAGGAAGACATGCATGGAGCATTCCCACTACTGTCTGATCGTACCGGCTTAAAGCCGGTACGCACTGATGATCTCACCAGAGAAGGATTGGCCACCCTGGTGCAGTATCTGGCCGCCCCCTCCCGTAGGCATTCGTCAATTGACTCACGGCCCTCAGTCCCCACCAGCTGCGGAGCAACTGACCACGGTGGCGGTCAGATCTGCAAAGCAGCAGAGGGTGCTAGGAATCTCTGGATACGGACAGGCCACCATTGGAACTTGAACTTAGCAACGTTTAACGTTAGAACGTTATCTAGTGAGGGAAGTCTAGCTGTATTATTCGAGGAGCTAGAAGGCATTAAATGGGATATAATAGGGCTGAGTGAGGTTAGGAGGACAGATGAGGCCTATACTGTGCTACAGAATGGGCACGTCATTTGCTATCGGGGCTTGGCAGACAGAAGGGAACTGGGAGTAGGGTTCCTAATTCACAGAAACATAGCTGGCAACATAGAGGATTACTATAGCATTAATGAAAGGGTGGTAGGCATTGTAATTAAACTAAATGAAAGATACAAAATGAAGGTAGTACAGGCTTACGCGCCTACATCCAGCCATGAAGACGCTTCAGTTGAAAGCTTCTATGAAGACGTGGAATCGGCAATGAGTAAGGTGAAAACACAGTATACTATAGTAATGGGCGACTTTAATGCAAAGGTAGGGAAGAAGCAGGCTGGAGACCAGGCAGTAGGAGATTATGGCATCGGCACTTGAAACGCCAGAGGAGAGCTACTAGTAGATTTCGCAGAACGCAAAAATCTGCGTATTTTGAATACCTTCTACCGAAAACGAGAAAACCGCAAGTGGACATGGAGGAGCCCTAATGGCGTAAATAAGAACGAAATAGACTTTATAATGACTGCACACCCAGGAGTCGTGCAGGATGTGGAAGTGGTTGGCAAGGTAAGATGCAGTGACCATAGAATGGTACGGGCTCGAATCCGCCTAGACTTGAAGAAGGAACGACAGAAACTGATACGCAAGAAGCCAATCAATGAGCTAGCACTGAGAGGGAAAGTACAGGAATTCAGAGTGCCACTGCAGAACAGGTACTCTGCTCTTAGCGAGGAAACCAACCTTAGCGTAGATACAATGAATGATAATCTGACGAGTATCATCACGGAGTGTGCAGTGGAAGTTGGAGGCAGGGTAGCTAGACAGGACACCGGCAAGCTTTCCCAGGAAACGAAGAACCTAATTAAGAAGCGTCAAATCATGAAAGTGTCAAGTACAACAGACAAAATAGAACTGGCAGAGCTTTCGAAGTTGATTAATAGACGTAAAGTATGCGATGTAAGAAGGTATAACATTGAGAGAATTGAGCACGCTCTGAAAAACGGAGGAAGCGTCAAAGCAGTGAAGAGGAAACTTGGGATAGGCAAAAGGCGGATGTATGCACTAAGGGACAAAGAAGGCAAAAGAACTACCAATATGGATAGGATAGTTAAAATAGCGGAGGAGTTTTACAGAGATCTGTACAGTAGCCGAGACAACCACGACCTTAATACTATAAGAACTAGCAGTAACCCAGACGACACCCCACCGGTAATGATAGAAGAAGTCAGAAAAGCTTTGGAGAGCATGCACAGAGGCAAAGCTGCTGGTGAGGATCGGGTAACATCAGATATGCTGAAAGATGGAGGACAGATTGTGTTAGAAAAACTAGCCACTCTATTTACGAGGTGTCTCCTGACGGGAAAAGTACCAGAGTTTTGGAAGAACGCTAACATCATCTTAATACATAAGAAAGGAGATGACAAGGACTTGAAGAATTACAGGCCGATCAGCTTGCTCTCTGTAGTATACAAGCTATTTACAAAGGTAATTGCTAGCAGAGTAAAGAAAACATTAGAATTCAATCAACCAAAGGAACAACCAGGATTTAGAACAGGCTACTCAACAATTGACCACATTCATACTATCAATCAGGTAATAGAGAAATGCTCAGAGTATAAGCAACCACTATACATAGCCTTCATAGATTACGAGAAGGCGTTTGATTCAGTAGAAATATCAGCCGTCATGCAGACACTGCGGAATCAGGGCGTAGATGAAATATATATAAACATTCTGGAAGAAATCTACAGGGGATCAACTGCTACCATAGTGCTTCATAAAGAAAGCAACAGAATACCAGTAAAGAAGGGTGTAAGGCAGGGGGACACAATCTCCCCAATGCTATTCACTGCGTGCTTACAGGACCTTTTCAGAAGCCTAGAATGGGCACAGTTTGGGATAAGAGTTAATGGAGAGTACCTCAGTCACCTGCGCTTCGCCGATGACATTGCATTGCTGAGTAACTCAGGGGACGAATTGCAACTCATGATTACAGAGTTAGACAAGGAGAGCTGAAAGGTGGGTCTTAAAATTAATCTGCAGAAAACGAAAGTAATGTACAACAACCTCGGAAAGGAGCGGCGCTTTGCGATAGGTACTAGTGCACTTGAAGTTGTAAAAGACTATGTCTACTTAGGGCAGGTAATAACCGCAGAGCCTAACCACGAGATTGAAGTAACTAGAAGAATAAGAATGGGGTGGAGCACATTCGGCAGGCACTCTCAAATTATGACAAGTAGATTGCCACTGTCCCTCAAGAGGAAGGTATATAACAGCTGTATCTTGCCGGTACTTAGCTACGGAGCAGAAACCTGGAGACTCACAAAGAGGGTTCAACTTAAATTGAGGACGACGCAGCGAGCAATGGAAAGAACAATGGTGGGTGTAACCTTAAGTGACAAGAAGAGAGCAGAGTGGATTAGGGGACAAACGGGAGTTAAGGATATCATAGCTGCAATAAAGAAGAGGAAATAGGACATGGGCCGGGCATGTAGCACGTAGACAGGATAACCGCTGGTCATTAAGGGTCACCAACTGGATTCCCAGAGAAGGGAAGCGGGGTAGGGGGAGACAGAAGGTTAGGTGGGCAGATGAGATTAAGAAATTTGCGCGTATAAATTGGCAACAGCAAGCACAGGACCGGGTTAACTGGCGGAACATGCGAGAGGCCTTTGTCCTGCAGTGGACGTAGACAGGCTGATGATGATGATGATGACGAATTGGAAGTTCGTGAATCTTTTATTATTCATAAATTTAACGCCATAGCGCCTGGAATAAACGAGAACCCATAGAGGCTTACATTTTTACCGACAAAACAGAAAAATCAACCGCCGTAGCCCACATACACGTTTGTTCACTGCCATGATTACGTTGCTGTGTCATTGGTGACCCGTTAGTTAGTTGACCAGAACGCAAGCACACTCTGTTACCACATTGTGCCATCAATGGTGATATTGTCACGTAATACAAGAGGGGGAACACACACAATGATTTATTGAGGGCGAACTTGTGCCCAGAAAAGTAGCTATGTCACAAAGAAGAGTCTGCTAAAAGCGTTCCGCCTACGTGTCCCTTTGTGAACATTTCCTCCGTCAGTCTTCCCGGCTCGTGCTCCTTCACCCGAGCTGCTCTGCCCAAGATGCGTGAGCAGGCGCGAGACACAGTAGACGCCCATATAGCCTCTCGTTGGTTGCGAGGCACTGCAGACGCCCACATAGCGTCTCGTTGGTTACGAGGCACTGTAGACGCTCACATAGCGTCTCGTTAGGTGCGAGGCACTGTAGACGCTCACATATCGTCCCGTTGGTCCTCTTCGTAAAATAATTAGTAGGAGCAATCTCTGTGGCGTTCCCCCCCTCCTAGATGCGCATCGTCTCGATGCGTGAATTCGGAAGGTTAATAGTCGAACGGGGTAGACGTTTCATTCTCTTTCGTGGTATGGCTTTATGCGGACAACGTGGACGACCTCCGCATGATTTTGCCGTTTCGAGTGCTCTTGTCCGTCAGGGATTACTTCATAAGTTAGGTCACTTAGCCGGTGAAGGACCTTGTATGGACCAAAGTACCGTCGAAGGAGCTTTTCTGACAGGCCGCGGCGTCGTATTGGTGTCCAGATTCATACTTGATCACCTGGCTGGTACTTGACTCCTCTGCGGCGCAGGTTGTAGTAGTCCGCATCCTTGAACTGTTATTGACGTATTCGGTGCCTTGCCAACTGGCGTGCTTCTTCAGCTTTCTGCAGAAGTTCGTCAATGTCAGATGGCTCGTAGTGGTCATTGTCGACTAGGAGCATGGCGTTGAGAGTTGAATTGACTATGCGACCATAGACAAGCTGAAATGGGGTGACGCGGGTGGTCTCTTGGAGGGCCGTATTATAGGCGAACGTTGCGTTAGGCAAGATTTCATCCCATGTTTTAAGCTCCAAGCCCACGTACATCGACAGCATGTCAGCGATCGTGCGATTTAGGCGTTTCATTAACCCATTCGTTTGGGGATGGTACGCAGTGCTTTTCCTATGGCTGGTGTTCGTCATTATCATCAAACATTGCATCAGCTATGACGTGAAGGCTGCTCCTTGGTCGTTGATTACTACCTTTGGGGCGCCATGTCGAACAACTATGCTGTGCACGAAAAACTTGGCTACTTCAGCTGCCGTTTTTCGCTTAAGGCAGCCGGTTTCAGCACACCGCGTTAAGTAGTCGGTGGCGACTACGATCCACCTCTTGCCCGATGATGACATTGGGAAGGGTCCAAAAAGATTCATTCCAACTTGTTCAAATGGTGTAGCAGGCGGTTCTATAGGCTGGAGCAGGCCGGCCGTCTTCAGTGGTGGTCTTTTGCGCCTTTGACATTCGCGACGTGTCTTCACATATTGCTGCACGGACGCCAGCAGCTTGGGCCAGTAATACTTCTGATGAATTCTGGCAAATGTCCGGCTGACGCCCAAGATGGCAGACGATGGTTCATCATGACAAGCTTCTAGGATTTCGGGTCTCATTGCTAACGGAACGACAAGTAAGAACTTCTCTTTGCTATGCCCGAAGTTCCTTTTGTATAGCACATTTTCACGGAGACAGAATTAGGATAATGTTCTCCTAAATACACGTGGGACCTGGCCGGCACGCCCTTCGAGGTGTTGATCAATGGGAGCAGTTCTGCGTCAGCTCGTTGATGCTCCGCAACATCTGAGGCTTCCATCACACAGAGAAGTGTCGAGCCGTCTTCTTCTGCAGGAGTAGAGTCAAGTGGCGAGCGTGATAAGGAATCGGCATCAGTGTGTTTTCGCCCAGACCGGTATACTACAGTAATGTCGTATTCTTGCAGTCAGAGGCTCCATCTGGCAAGACGTCCCGACGGGTCTTTGAAGTTCGCCAGCCAGCAAAGTGAGTGGTGGTCGCTGACGGCACGGAACGGCCTTCCGTAGAGGTATGGGCTGAACTTGCTGATAGCCCATACCACTGCCAAACACTCTTTTTCAGTCGCGGAATGGTTTTTTTCGGCTTCTGAGAGGGTTCGGCTGGCGTAAGCTATCACTTTTTCTTCTCTATTTTGCCATTGTACGAGTACTGCGCCGAGACCAATATTGCTTGCGTCTGTGTGTAGTTCCGTGTCAGCGGTCTCGTCGAAGTGGGCAAGGAAGGATCGGCGGGCTTTGCAAACGTTGCATTAATTCGTTGAAATCTGTTTCTTGTTCTGCACCACGAGCGAATTATTCTTCATCTTTTGTGAGTTTGTTTAGAGGTTCAGCGATTTTCGAAAAATTTTCTACAAATTGTCTGTAGTAAGCGCATAAGCCCAAAAATCGACGCACCTTTTTCTTGTCTCTGGGCTTTCGGAATCCTGCGACCACCGCAGTATTGACAGGATCAGGGCCAACACCTTCCGCGCTGATTACGTGTCCCAGAAAACGAAGCTTGTCGGAGCCGAACTGGCACTTTTCTTGTTTGATTGTCAAGCCGGCCGACTGGATTGCCTAAAGCACTGACCGCAGTCTCTCTACGTGTTGGTCAAATGTCGCAGAAGATACCACAACATCGTCCAAGTAGACTAGGCATGACTGCCACTTCAGCCCCGTGAGGACACCGTCCATCATGCGCTGGAATGTCGCTGGCGCACGAGAGAGGCCCAAAGGTAGTTCTTTAAACCAGTACAAGCCATCCGGGGTTACGAAAGCGGTCTTTTCACGGTCTCTTTCGTCCACTTCGATTTGCAATATCCGCTTTTTAAGTCGAGCGAAGAAAAATATCTGGCGTGCCGTAGCCGATCCAATGTGTCTTCAATACGCGGTAAAGGGTATAGGTCCCGCTTGGTTACGCTGTTTAGTTTCCGGTAGTCTACACATAATCTCAACGTGTTGTCTTTTTTTCTCACAAGAACTACCGGCTATGCCCACGGGCTGCTAGATGGCTGAATGACATCATCCTGCAACATCTCCTGCACCTGGCTCTTTATAACCTCGTTATTTCGGCGAAACTCTGTAAGGGTGTATACACTGGCGTGGTTGTTTCCTCTGTTATAATCCTGTGCTGTACGATCTGCGTGCGACGTACTTTTGATGAGGTGGAAAAACATTCTGCGAATTCATCTATCAGGTCTTCCAAGATTTTCCTCTCGGTTGGCGATAGACTTCGGCTGATTGAAACTGATGTTCCAAGGTCATGCGTAGTTTCCGAAGTCGGCGGCTCTGACGCAATGGCACATAAGTCGGTAACTTCAGTAAAGCTGTGTAGAAAAGCGATGGCAGTGTCTTTTGCGACATGCTGAATTTCATTTTCGAAATTAGTTAGCAGTACGTTGGCAAGCCCACCACGTAAGCGAATAATCCCTCGAGCTATGTAAATACCTTTTTAGCAGCAGCTCGACATTGCCATCCGCTATACCTTCAGAGTCGACGAATGCATCATTTCTTACGCCAACCAGGACGCTGCATCGTGGTGACACGGTTACGTCGCCGTCCATAACACGCAATGGAGAACTTCCCGTCCCCTCGTATATGGCGAGCTTTTTTGAAAAAGAAATACTAGAATTCTGCAGGTTTATTATGGCGCCGTTGTCTAGCAGAAAATCCATTCCGATTATTACGTCTCTCGAGCATTCTGGCAGAACTAGGAAATCAGCGACATAAAAGGCGCGCTGAATGCCGATCCTGGTGGTGCATCTTCCCAGAGATGTTATCAGATGGCCCCCAGCCGTGCGTATTTTTGGTCCATTCCAAGGCGTCAAAACTTTCTTCAAATCTTTTGCGATTGCATAGCTTACGACTGAATAATCGGCACCAGTATCAACAAATACGTTAAATTCCCGCCCGTCCATAGTAACACGCAAGTCTGAAGAAATTTTTTCTTTACTTATATTTGTCGTCATTTTCTGCTCGTCGCTGCTTCGCTGGGGCCTTGACGGAGGATCTTTGCTCTGTTGGACATCAGCAGCCTTGCCTCCCCAGGTCGCTGGCTTCAGTTTTCCTGACGCGGGCTTGTTGACCGATGGTTTCGTGAATTTGGTGGTGAAGTTGAACGTCGCGGACTTGACGATCGATAATGATTCGGTGCTGGTGACCTTGGCTGGTGCTGGAAGCTAGCGGCTGGAGATCCGTGCCTTGAAAGGTACTCCTCTATTTCTATAGGCCTTTCACCATTACGCGGATATGGAGCATACACAGAAAACCCACGCAGACCGACCCTTCGGTATGGACAGTGTCGGTAAAGATGTCCAGCTTCTCCGCAGTGAAAACAGAGCGGTGTCCTGTCAGGTGTGCGCCACACATCGCTTTTCCGTGGTCTCTGCTCTCCAAGAAAAGGTGGGCTGGTCGATGCTGAATGGCGGGCACAGGGAGTCGCGAACGAGGCATTGTGGACGGCAGGTTGGCGTAAAGCGTCTGCGTACGTTGATACATGGCGTTCCTGCAGGAGTTGTTTAAGTCGAAGGGGTCGCACTACTGGTTCCGGCTGAAGAATGGCGTGCCGAACTTTATCACGGATGACGGATGTGAGAGATGAAACTGTCGGCATTACTTGTGGTTGAAGAATGTTACGAAGCTCCTCTCTGACAATGGAATGCACCAGCTCTCTCAGCGTCTCGTTGCTGTTGTCTCGCTTCGCCAAAAGGACGCCCGCGGGCTCACTACCGGCATCCAGATTGTATTGACGGGCACGCTGCTGCAGTGCTCTTTCTATGGTCGTGGCTTCTGTGCGGAATTCAGCAACGGTACGAGGAGGATTGCGAAGCAGGCCTGCAAATAAGTTTTGTTTGACTCCACCCATCAAATGGCGCACTTTCTTTCCTTCGGTCATGTTCGGATCGGCTCGTTTGAAGAGGCGGGACATGTTCTCGATGTACATGCTGACACTATTGTTCGTGCGTTGGTTTCTTGATTGAAGGGCATTTTCTGCCCTTTCTCGGCGATCCGTGCTGGCATACTCAGCAAGCAACTGCTGCCGAAAGTCTTCGCACGTCGCTATTGCCCCTTCGTGGTTCTCAAACCATATTCTCGCTCCATCCTCCAACGCAAAGTACACGCGGCCCAATTTCCTCGCCTCATCCCAGGCATTGGTCCTTGTGACCCGCTTGAAATGCTCCAGCCAGTCTTCCACATCTTCGTGCGCATCACCGTGGAAGGGTTCAGGTAAGCAAGGGGGAGACACGATGAGCTCAGATGTTGAAGCTGGATTGGCCATTTCTCTAAAATTGGCGGTTACCGCTGCCCGTGTTGCTGGAGTAGCGAGGAGTGGTCCGAATTCAGGTGATTCACCTCGAAGGCGGCGACTTGAACGCTGGTGTACCGGAGTAAGTTCGCCAGGCTCCAATCGCTGGGGGTCAGGGCTTCTTTCTCTTGCGCCAAGGGGACTTCCAATCATACTCCGCACCTCCAACAGAATGTCACGTAATACATGAGGGGGAAAACACACAACGATGTATTGAGGGCGAACTTGCGCCCAGAAAAGTAGCTATGTCACAAAGAAGAGTCTGCTAAAAGTGTTCCGCCTACGTGTCCCTTTCTGAACAACTCCTCCGTCAGTCTTCCCGGCTCGTGCTCCTCCACCCGAGGCATGAGCTGCTCTGCCCAAGATGCGTGAGCAGGCGCGAGATACCGTAGACGCCCACATAGCGTCTCGTTGGTTTCGAGGCACTGCAGACGCCCACATAGCGTCTCGTTGGTTATGAGGCACTGTAGACGCTCACATAGCGTCTCGTTCGTTGCGAGGCACTGTAGACGCTCACATAGCGTCCCGTTGATCCTCTTTGTAAAATAATCAGTAGGAGCAATCTCTGTGGCAATAGTATGCTCATGTATACTTCATTGACAACGAACGTAACTTAACATGGCATTGCCTTCTTTTATTGTTTCTATTCATTCACAAATGTTGCGATATCACAAGTGTCCGTCATATTATTTGTATCTATGTTTTGAAGTCACCTTGCCCTACCATATTCTGTATAGCGCACTGCTTCTCCGCTATCAACAAAATGCTGCGTATGCCTGAATATCTTTTTGTTAACATGCATCTCAATATTGCTAAGAGTGATTATATACAATTGGGGGCCCCCATGCTATGTTCTTAAGAAGTGCGTGTTAGTGTAACATGCACGTATGCCCCGACGAAGTGTCCCCGGCCGTAACGTTGGCAATAAAGCATCGTTTTTTGTTTGCTCGTTCGCTTCATCTGGTGACTATATATATATATATATATATATATATATATATATATATATATATATATATAAGCAGCGAGATCTATAGATATATAACTGGCGAGATATATAGATATATAGCGGCAAGATCATGACCCTACAAACGAGTTCAAAGATATTGTCCGTGATAGTTTGACTGCGCTCTTTAATGATAGAGAAATGAGCTATGGCACTCTCAAATCCCTAATACCGTTGAGCCCAGTAGCTGGCAGGTTTTACCGTCTTCCCGAAATTCATAAGAGAGATAATCCCGGTAGACCGATAATTTCGGGAATCGGAACAGTGACTGAGAACCTTTCCCGTTATGTAGATAGCCTCATCAACACCATTCCATCCAGCTATTCTTCTTACATTAAAGATACCAATCACTTTCTAACAGATATATTTGACCTACAGGTTCCTCAAAATTTGTTTCTCGTTACGTTAGATGTCACGTCACTATACACTAATATCCCTCACTCAGAAGGCATCGAGGCAGTTATCTGCGCGTACAACGATTGCGATGCCGACTAACCAGTTTCCGCATCTACATTAGCTACGTTGCTTAAGCTCATTCTCGAACTTAACAATTTCGAATTTGATGGGATACAATATTTCCAAGTTAGCTGTACATCTATGGGCACAAGAATCGGACGAAGCTACGCAAACATATTTATGGGGCTCTTTGAAAACAAGTTTCTTGCAAATTGTGAATATAAGCTATTTTGCTATAAGTGGTTCATCGAAGACATTTTCTTAATCTGGCACCATAGTGAATCGCAACTTCTTTCTTTCATAGCAGATCTTAACAACGCTCATCCGGCGATTTCTTTTTCGCACTCGTATTCACCTGTGAACATAAGCTTCCTTGATGTCATAGTCACTTTACGTAACAGGAAGCTGATAACTAATCTTTACAGGAAACCCATGGATAGGCAGCAATATCTTCACTTTAGTAGTAGTCACGTGAAACACAATAAAACTAGTATTCCCTACAGCCAAGAAGTCGGTTTTAAAAGAATATGCTCTGATAGCAGCGAATTTTCCCGCCACTGCGAACAACTTCGGAGCGCGCTCGAAAAACAGAGCTATCCGGCAAGCATAATCACAGACGCCATCAAACGTGCAGAAGAGCTCGACCGCTCAGACCTGCTGAGTACTAACAAAAGACCCAAAGATTGTTCGCGGACTAATCTAATTTTGGCACATGCGGCCTCAGCTCCTAATGAGAGCCATATTTTAATACAGAGCGAGCGGCTCAAAGGAATCTTTACAAAACAACCACGCGTGGTCTACCGACGACCGCGGAACATTCGTGATTTACTAACCTCATCTAAAACCACGTGTTCACATCATGAAGGCTGTCATCCCTGCAACAAACCACGTTGCAAAGTGTGCGCGCACAAGATGACATCTAAAACAGTTTTAAGTACATCGTCCAGTTTTTCTTTAAAGATAAATGGGAACTACGCGTTTGATAGTATCAACGTCATCTATCTTCTCGAGTGTTCAACATGCAAAGCTCGGTACATAGGTCAAACAGAGACAAGTTTCAGAATTGGTTTTAATAATTACCGTGCACATGCCGTAAGCCTCCCGAATCTACCGCTGTCGAAGCACGTCAGTATGCTTGGCCACGGTTTCGACAAAATTAGGTCCAATATTATTCAGTCTGGTTTCAAGACGAATCGCGATAGGGAAGTGAGGGAATCCTTCATGATCCACAAATTTAACGCCATTCGTTCAGGTATCAATTCCTGTCTAACTACCCTGCCTCCAACTTCCACTGCACACTCCGTAATGATACTCGTCAGATTATCGTTCATTGTATTTACGCTAAGGTTGGTTTCCTCACTAAGAGCCGAGTACCTGTTCTGCAGCGACACTCTGAATTCCTGTACTTTCCCTCTCAGTGCTAGCTCATTGATTGGCTTCTTGCGTATCAGTTTCTGTCGTTCCTTCTTCATGTCTAGGTGAATTCGAGACCGTACCATTCTATGGTCACTGCATCGTACCATGCCAACCACTTCCACATCCTGCACGATTCCTGGGTGTGCAGTCATTATAAAGTCTATTTCGTTCTTATTTTCGCCATTAGGGCTCCTCCATGTCCACTTGCGGTTTTCTCGTTTTCGGTAGAAGGTATTCAAAATCCGCAAATTATTGCGTTCTGCGAATTCTACTAGTAGCTCTCCTCTGGCGTTTCTAGTGCCGATGCCATAATCTCCTACTGCCTGGTCTCCAGCCTGCTTCTTCCCTACCTTTGCGTTAAAGTCGCCCATCGCTATAGTTTACTGTGTTTTTACCTCTCATTGCCGATTCCACGTCTTCATAGAAGCTTTCAACTGAAGCGTCATCATGGCTGGATGTAGGCGCGTAAGCCTGTACTACCTTCATTTTGTATCTTTTATTCAGTTTAATTACAATACCTGTGTGGAGCACCTTCGACAAGCACTCTCAA
This sequence comes from Rhipicephalus annulatus, assembly GCA_013436015.1. Lineage (NCBI taxonomy): Eukaryota > Metazoa > Arthropoda > Arachnida > Ixodida > Ixodidae > Rhipicephalus > Rhipicephalus annulatus. Next base: position 24,218 of record WOVY01012000.1, read on the forward strand.
ATTATGACAGGTAGATTGCCACTATCCCTCAAGAGGAAGGTATATAACAGCTGTATCTTGCCGGTACATAGCTACGGAGCAGAAACCTGGAGACTTACAAAGAGGGTTCAGCTTAAATTGAGGACGACGCAGCCAGCAATGGGAAGAAAAATGGTAGGTGTAACCTTAGGAGACAAGAAGAGAGCAGAGTGTATTAGGGGGCAAACGGAGGTTAAGGATATCATAGTTGAAATAAAGAAGAGGAAATGGACAAGGGCCTGGCATGTAGTGCGTAAACAGGATAACCGCTGGTCATTAAGGGTAACTAACTGGATTCCCGGAGAAGCGAAGCGGGTTAGGGGGAGACAAAAGGTTAGGTGGGCAGATGAGATTAAGAAGTTGGCGGGTATAAATTGGCAGCAGCAAGCACAGGACCGGGTTAACTGGCGGAACATGGGAGAGGCCTTTGTACTGCAGTGGACGTAGTCAGGCTGATGATGATGATGATGATGATGATGATGATGATGTTCAGGTATCAATTAAAACGTAGGAAAGCTCACCTACCCCGCAATATAACAACACGACTTCTTAGATCAGTAAAATGTTTTAGTGTATATTAAAATGTATATTAGTCAACCGTGGTTTCTTTACTTCACACCTCTTTTACATGTCCTGCCAACCATACTGTGCCCCGCGTGTTGATGCGCAAGGAAACTTGAAACATGTATAATCATGCACCCGTCGCATGTCAGTCATGTCAATACAAGGTTCTGACAGATTACCATTTTTTTCACTTTGATTGTCCTAGCTGCTGTACCAAGAGTTCATCACGTGAGCCTATAAAAGCGGCTGCAGTGTATCATACCTACTTACTCTGACGAAGACCGTGCCACGGCCGAAACGTTGGTAAATACAATTTCCTTTTCAAATGCGCTATCTGCAAGTTAATTCAATATATATATATATATATATATATATATATATATATATATATATATGTGACGTATGAAGTGATGGTTTGTAGAAGCAGAGGAGGAAGAAGTGCTTGAGAATAAACATGGCGTATGAGCCAGGCCACGTCGCCCATTCATCATAGCGTCACACGATTCCCCCTTCCCCCGAAAGAAGGCATGAGTTACAACTTACAAACAAGAAAAAGTAAACAAGGAGTGGCTTGGAAGTCACCAATGTCTAAATAAAGAGGTAGTCTCACAAATTTTAAAATGCACGTGTTGTCTTCTTCGTCGCTAAGACTTGAGGGGAGAGTGTGGCAGTCCGGTGATATCAATAAGAGATCTGGCGGGCGAGGCTGATGGTTGCGTCCTGGATAACACAAGAATGCTTTGGACGTGGAGACTGATGAAATAGCTGGCATTATTGCGAAGAGTGGACGCTGTCTGAAAGCGTTGCAGTAGATCGGTCTTCGGCGTCGCTGTCTTTGCTGCGTGCGTGCTCGTTGTCGTAAACTAATGGGATGGTGTCTGAATCCTTGCGTGGTGGAACTGGTGACTTCTTGCCTTATTCGGTGTTTCCTGAGGTTTCGGAGCTGTAATCTTAGGCGCAGTCTTGATCTTTTGTGCCAAATGCATTTCTGGCGCCGATCCCTTATGCGAAGATGCCTCGCTTCTTGAATTTGTTTTGAGACGCTTGCTTTGCGTCGTCGTCTTTGTTGGTGTGTCCGTTGTAGTTCCTGGAGTTTGTGGAGTTGCCTTTGCTGAAATTTTTGCGAAAGTTGGTCAGATGGGCATCTTTCAGGAACATTTGTATGCTTTTCTTTGCATGGTGATTTGATCAGTAAATAGTCGATACGTGTGACGCTATGATGAATGGGCGACGTGGCCTGGCTCATACGCCATGTTTATTCTCAAGCACTTCTTCCTCCTCTGCTTCTACAAACCATCACTTCATACGTCACACATATATATATATATATATATATATATATATATATATATATATATATATATATATATATATATACACGGATCCTTTCACCCACTTTTCTTTCTTTTCATTTACATTACAACGGGCCTAATACATTCCCCTATACCTTCCTTGGCATTCTTGTCTGTTAGATGTCATATATATATATATATATATATATATATATATATATATATATAGAATGAACTTGCAGATAGCACATTTGAAAAGGAAATCGTATTTACTAACGTTTCGGCCGTGGCACGGCCTTCGCCAGAGTGCCACAGCCGAAATGTTAGTAAATACGATTTCCTTTTAAATTGTGCTATCTGCAAGTTCATTCAATATAGAAGATACCCGGACCTGTCATGCCTTCCCCTTCAAGTTCTATACACACACACACACACATATATATATATATATATATATATATATATATATATATATATATATATATATATATATATATTTTCACGGGGACTGTTTATTTGGGCAAACCTGTGCCCGGTAAACGGAAAGTCCAATTACAGCAGTAGTCTTGCATAAATAGCAGGCTCGGACTGATAGCGGCGAACGGAGCGCCGGCCTTCGATCAACAACTGACAAGTGGCGAAGCGCGTCGGCATTTATACTCTTGCTGTCGAATGTTCTAGCGTTATCGCTGGCGGTGGCGTAGGTTCCAGAACAATCTGTACCATTCGCACAGTGGGCGTGATCTTATCAAAATGATCTACTGCAGTCCGGAACCTTCTCGAAAACTGCAGGCGCGGTTTGCGCTGAGAATCGTGTGGTGTTTTGGGACGATAACAAAAACTTTGGAAATGGAACGTGGCATTGCCCCCTCTGAAAAAAGGCACTGTCCCGATGCTTTTACTAAAGATGAAGGTACAATAATAATGCAAGAAAGTACAATGAATAAATTACGATACAAAAAACACTGTTTCAGTTTGTTAACGCGCATGAAACGGCTTGAGGCGCGCGACTTGTACGACTTCAGGTCGCGATCGGCGTCGTTGAGAGTTCGTGATGCCGTCGGGGACAACCTCATAATCAAGTGGGCCGAGACGTCGAACCACCCTGTACGGTCCGAAGTACCGTCGCAGAAGCTTTTCACTTAGTCCACGTCGGCGTATCGGCGTCCACACCCAAACATGTTCACCGGACTGGTATTGCACGAAGCGTCGTCGGAGGTTGTAACGGTGGCTGTCGGTCGTCTGTTGATTCTTGATACGGAGACGCGCAAGTTGTCGGGCTTCTTCGGCGCGTTGAAAGTACTCGCTCACATCGAGGTTTTCTTTGTCGGTGACGTTGGGTAACATGGCATCGAGCGTCGTTGCCGGGCTCCTTCCGTAGACCAATTTGTATGGAGATATCTGCGTCGTCTCCTGCACCGCCGTGTTGTATGCGAAGGTCCCATACGGAAGAATGGCGTCCCACGTCTTCTGTTCGATATCGACGTACATTGACAGCATGTCGGCGATCGTCTTGTTAAGCCGCTCGGTGAGGCCATTGGTCTGTGGGTGGTACGCTGTCGTCCGGCGGTGGTTTGTTTGGCTGTATGGCAAGATCGCTTGAGTTAAGTCGGCAATAAGTGAATGCCGTTCCTCTGTCGGTGATAAGGACCTCCGGGGCACCGTGACGTAGTACGATATTTTCCACAAAGAACTTAGCTACCTCGGATGCACTGCCTTTTGGCAGGGCTTTTGTTTCGGCGTAGCGGGTGAGGTAGTCGGTAGCTACCACGATCCACTTGTTTCCGAAAGCCGACGTCGGGAACGGCCCCAGTAGGTCCATACCAATCTGCTGGAAAGGTCGGCAAGGCGGATCAATTGGCTGCAGAAGTCCCGCTGGCCTTGTCGGCAGTGTCTTGCGTCGCTGACAGTCCCGGCATGTCCTCACATAACGAGTGACGTCGGTGGTAAGACGTGGCCAGTAGTACCTTTCTTGTATTCTCGCGAGCGTGCGAGAAACACCGAGGTGCCCTGCCGTGGGATCGTCGTGCAGGGCCTGCAGGAGTTCTGGTCGCAGAGCTGAAGGCACCACAAGGAGGTACTTAGCTCGAAGCAGTGAAAAGTTTTTCTTTTGTAGAAGACCGTTTCGTAGAAAGAACGACGCAAGTGTGCGCTTGACTACCTTCGGGACTTCGGCGGTCCTGCCTTCGAGGTATTCTATTAGGGCCTTAAGTTCCGCGTCGGCCCGCTGTCGTTCAGCGAAGTCGTCGGTAGTAATCGTTCCCAAAAAGTACTCGTCATCCGGGTCGTCGGGTAGCGGTTGGTCGACAGGCGCACGAGAGAGACAGTCGGCGTCGGAGTGTTTTTTGCCGGACTTGTAAATGACAGTAATGTCATACTCTTGAAGTCTCAGGCTCCATCGTGCGAGGCGACCTGAAGGGTCCTTCAAGGTGGCTAGCCAACACAAGGCGTGGTGGTCGCTCACAACTTTGAAGGGCCTGCCGTAGAGGTAGGGGCGAAATTTCGATGTAGCCCGGATGATGGCAAGGCACTCCTTTTCTGTTGTGGAATAATTTGCTTCTGCTTTGGATAGCTATCGGCTGGCGTAACTCACAAGAACTCACGATCGGCATCCCTCTGCACAAGAACGGCGCCAAGACCTACGCTGCTTGCGTCAGTATGTATTTCTGTCTCGGCGAATTCGTCGAAATGGGCAAGTAACGCAGGCGTCTATAGGCGATGTTTAAGCTCCTGGAAAGCGTGTTCCAGCGGCGTTTCCCACATGAACTCCACGTCGGCCTTGGTAAGGTTAGTAAGAGGATCGGCGATGCGGGCGAAGTTCTTCACGAACCGCCTATAATAGGCGCACAGGCCCAGAAATCGACGCACGGCCTTCTTGTCAGTGGGCGGCGGGAAGTCGGCGATGGCGGCTGTTTTCCGTGGATCGGGACGAACTCCAGACTTGCTGATAACGTGTCCCAGAAACAAGAGCTCCTCATACGCAAATGTGCACTTTTCTGGCTTCAGTGTGAGTCCGGACGTCTTGATGGCTTGAACTACAGCTTCAATGCGCCGAAGATGCTCCTCGAAAGTCGAGGAAAACACGACGACGTCGTCCAAGTACACAAGGCAAGTCTGCCACTTCAATCCTGCCAGTACTGTATCCATAACGCGTTGAAAAGTTGCAGGCGCTGAGCAAAGGCTGAAGGGCATCACCTTAAACTCAAAGAGGCCGTCCGGTGTTATAAACGTCGTCTTCTCTCGGTCTCTTTCGTCGACTTCGATTTGCCAATAGCCAGTCTTGAGGTCCATTGACGAAAAGTACTTGGCGTTATGGAGCCGATCAAGTGCGTCGTCTATTCGTGGAAGAGGATACACGTCCTTGTGATTTTGTTCAGGCGGCGATAATCGACGCAGAAACGTAGGGTCCCATCCTTTTTCTTCACTAACACCACGGGGGATGCCCATGGACTCTTGGACGGCTGGATAATGTCATCCCGCAGCATTTCATCAACTTGTCTCTTCATGGCTTCACGTTCTCGCGTCGAAACCCTGTACGGACTCTGACGGAGTGGTCTGGCATTTTCTTCGGTTATGATGCGATGTTTCGTGATTGGGGTCTGCCAAATTTTCGATGACGACGAAAAGCAATCTTCGTATTGCAGGAGCAGGGCCTTGAGCTGTTCTTGCTTATCGTGCGGAAGTCTGGGATTGACGTCGAAAGCTATGCGAGGGGCTTGGTTCCTCTGAGCAGATTCCGCAGAATCGGCGAGGGCGAAAGCACTAGTGGCTTCGACAATTTCTTCGATGTATGCGACCAGTTGTTCCTTTGTTCACATGTTTGTACTCATTGCTGAAATTCGTGAGCATAACCGTTGCCTTGCCTCCCCGCAGCTCTGCAATTCCTCTTGCGACGCAAATATTTCGGGTGACCAACAGATGCTGACTGCCTTCAACGATGCCTTCCAAGTCAGGTGATTTAGGAGCGCCGACTGAAACAATGACGCTTGAGCGAGGCGGAATGGTGACTTGTTCTTCCAGCACATTCAAGGCATGGTGTCCTGACGGCGTGCGCGGTGGTAGTGCTTCTTCTGTGGATAACGTTATCGACTTTGTTTTTAAGTTGATGACAGCACCATGGAGGCTTAAGAAGTCCATGCCAAAGATGACATCTCTTGAGCAACGCTGTAGGACTACGAAGTTTGTAGGATAAATACGGCCGTTAATGGTGACTCTCACTGTGCAGATTCCAGCAGGCGTTACGAGAGGACCTTCGGCTGTGCGGATGTTAGGGCCTTTCGAAGCTGTCCTAACTTTCTTTAACTTCGCGGCAAACGACCCACTGATGACAGAATAGTCGGTTCCAGTATTGACGAGAGCGGTCACACTGTGGCCGTCTATAAGAACGTCGATGTCGCTAGTTCGCCGTCTTGCATTACAGTTACGGCGTGGCGTCGGGTCACGGCTGCGTCGGCTTGTTCCGCTGCTTCCATGTTGCGTCGTCAGGCCACCTCCGGTAAGTGAGCTTTTGCCGCCAGGGCTTTGCCTGGTTGGCATTGTGTTCGGAAAGTTACGTCGCGGCGTCGTCGTCGTCGGAGGATCTTCGGTAGTTCGTCGCACAGCAACCGCACCTCCACCGGTTGCTGCCCTTAGTTTACCGGATACGGGCTAGAAGACCGGCCCCGCGTTGGGCCGGAGTACTGCCGGGGGTGCGGTGAAATGCGGCGGCTGGGCAATGGCGAACGGGAAGGACTTCAGGGTGTCCATTGAGTTCCTGTCAGGTAGTCGGCGATGTCACGTGGCCGTTCCCCTGGCTGCGGACGTAGTGCATCGACGGCGAAGCCACGCAGTCCCATCTGTCGGTACTGGCAACGGCGGTAAGTGTGCCCGGCCTCGCCGCAGTGGTAGCACAGTGGGCGGTTGTCAGGGGTGCACCAAACGTCGGTTTTCCTCGGCGCACTGCACTGGCCCGCTGGTGAACGGTAGGTCGTCGGGGGGGGGGGGGGGCGGTGGCGGCGTTGGTGTATGGCGACAGAAGTGCAACTTAGAAGTGTGGCAGCTTGGGCTAGTTGGTATGGCATGACGATAGTTATTGCGCGAGAACAAAACGAGGACACAGAGACAAGAAGTGCGTCGGGGCGGCAATTTGGCGTGGACGCGGGGGAGCGTTGTGGCGCACTGCAGCGGCGTAGCTCATAATTTCTGGCTCGGGCAGCGGTGTTTGGGGAATTCGAAGTGATTGCCGAACTTCTTCTCGCACAATGTCGGCGATCAAATCCACTTGAGGGTGCGCCGAAGGCAACAGTTTGCGCAGCTCTTTCCGCACGATCGCTCGGATTGTTTCACGCAGGTTTTCGGAGTCACTGGTTTGAGCAGCAGCGCATTATGGCGTTAGGCGACGAATATACTGTCTGGTGCGCATGTCAAGGGTTTTTTCGATGGTGGTCGCCTCGGATTCAAATTCTTGGACGGTGTTCGGTGGATTCCTCATTAATGGCGCGAAGAGCTCCTGTTTGACCCCTCGCATGAGGAAACGAACTTTCTTTTTCTCAGGCATGTCTGGGTCAGCGTGACGAAATAGGCGGGTCATCTCTTCTGTGAAAATTCCAACCTTCTCATTTGGTAGCTGAACCCGGGTCTCTAGTAGAGCAGCGGCCCTCTCTGCGAGCGACACTCGCGAACGTTTGCAGAAATGCGCCGCAGAAGACATCCCACGTTCGGAGCGTGGACTCACGATTCTCTAGCCAGGTCCTTGCGGTGTCTTCCAGGTAGAAGTACACACGACGGAGCTTTTCTTCGTTGTCCCAGTGGTTGAGGGCGGCCACATGGTCGTATGTTTCTAGCCAGGTTTCCGGGTCTTCAAACGGTGACCCATGAAACGTTGGTGGTTCCCTGGGTTAATGAATGACGATCGCGGGCTGGGACGCTCCGGTTGTCATTGTCGCTGCAGTAGAGGTCATGGCCTTGGCCTTCCGCGCCTTGTTTTGTAGAAGCCCATACTCCGGTGAAAGACCTTGCTGTCGGCGGCTTGTTCGCTGCTCTTGGTTGGCGTCGGTGTCTTCTCCGCGACGTGGGCTGGGTTCACGGCTTGACGGGGGCGTCCGGTACGTGAACGAAGCAGAACCTCCACCAGACGTCACGGGGTCGTGACGTGGCCGAAAACAGGAGACTTAGTGTTGGGATTTAACTGTTTATTTGGGTGAACCTGTGCCCGGTGAACAGAAAGTCCAATTACAGCAGTAGTCTTGCACAGATAGCAGTCTCCGACTTCGATCAGCCTTCCGTCAGCCTTCGATCAACAACTAACAAGCGGCGAAGCACGTTGGCATTTATACTCTTGCTGTCGAATGTTCTAGCGTTATCGCTGGCGGTGGCGTAGGTTCCAGAACAATCTAAACCGTTCGCACAGTGGGCGTGATCTTATCGAAATGATCTACTACAGTCCGCAACCTTCTCAAAAACTGCAGGCGCGGTTTGCGCTGAGAATCGTGCGGTGTTTTGGGACGATAACAAAAACTTGGGAAACGGAACGTGGCAATATATACAAATTGGCTTGAGCGGACAAACGTACGAAAACTTTTCTTACTTCTACGTTTACGTTTCGGCCCCTTTGCCAAGCCCTGACAAAGGCCGGACCCCGGCCGAAACGTAGGAGTAAGAAATGTTTTCGTAAGTTTGTCCGCTCAAACCAATTTCTATTTATCACTGGATTCACAGAAGACACTTGCTTGATATATATATATATATATTGTTTCAGAAGGACCAGAGAGACCGCATAACCGATACGTCTTCGGTTTATTGTTGACAGAACAAAAAAATGTGCAGAGCGTGACCCTGGCTGCTTCTTCTTCCTCGCCTCCGAACTCCATCTTCAATCTGTTTTCTACATCTTCCCGCCGGCCAGATTCAACCGAAGCAACCTTCGAGCGAATACAACAGTTGAATCGGCCTCTTGACTAATTTTCCTTCAGGTGTACGAAGCAAGCATGTTCTCACTAGTCCATCCTTGCCTGGAAAAATCTTTTCGATCTTGCAGAGTTTCCAGCGAGTTCTTTTTCGCTTCTCCAAGCAGAAGTACATCTTCTTCTTGTACATTTGCGTGACGCTCTGTTTTTCTGCTGGCACACTTAAGCTCCCTCAGGTACTCCTTTTTCCATCTGGTCCACCATGTTATCATAGCCTGTTTTCTTGCACTCCAGTAATTCAGCAAACTGTATTCTCCGAGTCTGTTTTCTTCCTGCTTGTTCATTGCTTGCCTGCCTCCTATAACGTCCGCCGGTGTGATGGGTTGTGGCTCGTTAGAATCGTCATACACATAAGTGAGAGGCTGGTTGTTAAGTACTCCTTCTGCTTCAACAACCACAGTCCGTAGTTCTTCTTCATCCAAAAGTCGAGCCCCTATAGTTTTTGCCATGGATGTCTTAAAGCTTCTGATCAGTCTTTCATAAAATCCTCCCCACCATGGAGCTAACTCTACAATAAACTTCCATTTTATTTTCAGGTTACTGGTATACTGTTGAACCCTTTCATCTTCCATCTTTAATATCTTGTTCATCTCTTTCTCACATTTTTTGAATGCTCTTGCATTATCACTGTAAATAGTTGTACACAATCCTCTTCTAGCTACGAATCTTCGGAATGCTTGTATAAACGCTTCTGATGACATCCTCTTGACCAACTCCAGTTGTATGGCTCTTGTTACTGCACACGTAAATATCACAATGTAAAACTTTGTAACTTTTCCGCCTTTCTCCTCTCGAGCATTTAGCGGTCCAGCAAAGTCTATACCAACAGTGTCGAATGGCCTCGTCTGTGTAATCCTGTCAGCTGGTAGAGGTGGAATTTCTTGTGCCATTGGTCTAGAATTGAATCTCCTACATGTGATGCATTTCTTTATCACATATTTCATCATCTGTCGGGCACGCAGAATCCAAAACCTCATTCTTAGATGTGTCAATGTTGCCGCAACGCCACCGTGCATTGTTATTTGATGCGCGTTTAGAACTAGGAGTTCTGAAAAGTGACTTTCTCTTGGTAAAATAATAGGATGCTTCTCATCAGAGCTCAAATCACTCCACTGAAGCCTCCCTTTTACTCTAAGGACACCTTGATCATCTTCGAAGATGTTCGTGCCGTACAGATTCATGTTGTCATATGTTCGTGTCACTGCATTTTGTAGCGTTTTCTGCTCCTGTTTTATCAGCACAAACTCTGCCTTGTCCAATTCTTCTCCTGTCAGCGAACCTGTTTTCCTTTCTTTTCGTCGGTTTCCTATATAACGCATCACCCACGCGGTAACTCGTAACGCTTTCTTGTATGATCCAAATCTGCTCACATCAATTATCTTTTCTTCACTCGTGGTGGTAGTTAAGCATGCCACTGTCTTTTCTTCGTCTTTGTTGTCATCACTGTCCGATTCATGCGTGATGTCATAATCAGGGCTTTGTTTTTGATTCTTGATCCACGTGGGGCCTTTCCATCATAATTCACTGTCCAGCAAACGTTTCATCTTCATCCCCCTTGTCATAAAATCCGCAGGATTTTCATCACATTTAACATAACCCCATTGACTCTCATTGGACTTGCTCTTAATTTCTGCTGCGCAGTTGCGAACAAACAGATCTTTCGTCTTGTTTGACTTTATCTAGCATAACACAATTTGAGAGTCAGTCCAGAATTTCACATTCCTCAGTTTCCTGATGAAATTCTCGGTTATATGACTGGCCAATCTGACTGATATTGTGGCCGCCAACAACTCCAATCTTGCTAGTGTGATCTTTTTGATTGAAGCGACTCTACCCTTTGCAATGATTAAATTTGCTTCATTGCTTCCATCGGAGTATTCTGTTACAATGTATGCTACTGCTCCATATGCCATTGGACTCGCATCGGAGAACACGTGCAGAGTCGATGCTTTCACTTCAGCTTGTCTGTTGTCATAGCATCTGTTAACGGTGAAGTCATCTAAGTGCTGAAGCTCCTCCGACCAGTCCTTCCAAGTTGATCTATGCTGGCTTGGTAACGGGTCATCCCATTTCAGTTTATCCATCCAAATTTTTTGCAGCAATATTTTTGCTCTGACTGAAAATGGTGTCAAAAAACCTAAAGGGTCATATAGCTTTGCCGTGTCCTGCAAAACCTGTCTTTTTGAGAGTTGTCTCGTGTCCTTGTCATTTCGCCATGTAGTGTCGGGAAAGCTCAACACGTCGTCTACGAAATTCCATTTCAGTCCCAAAATCTTGATTTGTCCCTCTTTTCTTATCCCTCGATCCAGATCCTGTCCTTCTTCATCAAAGTGTTTTCTTAGCTCGGCGTCATTTGAAATCCATTTTCTTAAATTCATTCCCGCATAGCGAAAAATATCTCGTGCTTTTTTGTATATCTTTGTCGATGTTGAGTATTCGTCGGCTCCTAGTAAAACGTCATCGACGTAGATTCCTTTCCGGAGTTGCGCCACAACTGCAGGATATTTTTCTTCGAATTTATCCAAATGTCGATGAATCGTGGCCGCTAGAAGGAAGCTACTTGGTGTAGTTCCGAAAGTAACCCTCGTCATCCTCCACGTTTTTATCTTCGGGGTTGGCATATCTTCGCTGGGTATTCTTTCCCACCATATGAATCGCAGTGCGTCTCGGTCATTTTCATGTATCTTGATCTGCAAGAATGCTTTTTCCACGTCGGCTGACATAGCGATCTTGTGATGTCGAAAGTTCATCAGCATGCTTGTGATGTCGGGGTTTAGGTTTGGCCCCTTTTCCAAGTTGTCATTTAAGGATTCACCTGGATTCTGGCTTGACGATGCGTCAAAGACGATCCGTATTTTTGTCGTTGTTCGGTCCTTCTTGATTACTGCTTGATGCGGCATGTAGTATACAAATTTGTTCTGTATATCGGATCCAGCATCTTCTTCGACGTTTTCTGCTATTTCTTGCTCAAAGTACTCTCGAATAGCTTTGTCATAGGCTAGGAGTTCATCTTTATCCTTGCATAATTTTTTGGTCACCTGGATAAGCCTCTTCTCTTCAATGATGGTGTTGTCGTCCAATGTCACGTTTTCCTTCCATGGTAGCCGCACTCGGTATCTTCCTGCCTTGAACTCCATTGTATGTCGGACGTAGTCTAGCACATGTTCATCGTTCATCTTTGTTGCTGGGTTCTCCTTGATGCCCATGTTTTCCAAGTCCCAGAATCTCTGCAGTTGGTCCGCAGTCGTGTCCGACTTGGCACTGACCTTGAGTACCATAACCGTCGATGATTTCAGCGGCACACAATGAAGTCCTACAGGACCTTGGACCGTCCATCCCAATATTGTTTCTATTGCCATTACTTTTGGATGAATCTCGCAAATGCGACCAGTGACGACAGTCCAGTAATAATCTGCTCCAATTAATATAGAAGTTTCCATATTTTTTCTTTCTTTGTCCTTCTTCTGGTTGTCATCGGCCAAATGAATTCCCATCGATCTTGCTTTTTCGTGTATTGTCAATGGTGGCGATGGTAGCACGTCACAGGATATAACTTCTATCTCCAGTGCCTCAATCGTGACTGGCTCCGAGATGGGATCCTTCCTCACGCTGACCTCGACGACTTTCATGTCTAGTTCCATCTCTCCTCCTCCAAATGATCCTACAGTAATCCTTTCGGATCTTTTTACCTTGCACGCTAGTTTTCTTGACAAGCTTTTGAGGATGAATGTCCTCTGACTTCCGTTGTCCAGCAGAATCCGTGCGTAGCACCCGCTGCCTTCTCCCTCCGTCCACGAAAAGGCTGTCTGCAGTAGTATGCACTTCTGTTCATCAGACTGCTGTGCGTGCATGTTGCAGGACTTGCTGGTGTCTAACCGGTCAGGTTGCGCGCTTTTAAGCACTTGCTCAACATCCCCGCTTTGCTGCTGTGCTGACTTTCCTGCAGGCGTACGTGGTCGACACATGGATGTCGCGTGCCTTCCCTTGCATGTTTTGCAGCGTACGTTAGCACGGCGTATCTTCGCCGTGTGGTGAGGTCTGGTGCATCTGAAGCACCTTCGTTCCCGTTGTAAGGCTTCTTTCTTCTGTTGCATAGTAATGCTTCTTCTGCAATCTTCCGTGTAGTGTCCAGTCATCTCACAGAAGATGCATTTCTTAATCGATATGCTTTGAAGCGTAGATGTTCTAGTCCGCCTCATACTGTGCGGTGACTGGGTCACGTCGTATTTTTCCTCCCGAGTTTCTTCTCTGCTGCGTATATATATGTTTAAAAACTCCATAATTTCTTTCAAACTGCTTGTGCTGTTTCTTGACGCTGAGTTCGATTCCGTAGTTGCTGGTCTGTTGTCACCTTTCTTTAACTCCTTCATTTTCATCTCAATCCTCATATCCACCGGTAGCGCAGATTTTACAACAGGAGCTATCACTGTGGCGTAACTATCCATTTCCACTCCTAACGACTGCAGTGCTCGTGTGTTCACTTGCAACTTTTGGAAGAGTTTCTTCAACCCATCTACATCTTTAGGACTCTTCACTGCTTCTAAATTTGCAAGCTCTTTTATGTAGTTCTCTTTTAAATTATCTTCTCGTCCGAAGGTTTCTTTCAAAAGAGCGACTGCATGCTCGTAATTCTGATCAGAAAACTGTAAGCCTTCTATGAGGGAAGCAGCCTCCCCGCTCAGAGACGCCAGAAGATAATTAAATTTTTGATTCTTCGGCATATTCACTCTGTTATGCACCGATGTCTCGAACTGATGCCAAAACCTTGGCCATGCTGTTTTTTTCCCATCAAACTTGATCATTTCAAGGCGTGGCAACTTAACAAGCTCTTGCGTCTCCGAGATTTGGTCAGTACCTTGCACTGAACTCGCCTGTTCTGTGACTATTCTCGTAGTCAGTTGCGTCGCTTGTTCTAACTCGCTTGTTCCAGAGCAGCGTTTTCCCTTCAAAGCCCTTGCACTTTTTCATCGCCGGCATGAAATTGAGGTAGCAGAAGATTTCTGCGCTATGACCGTGGGCCAGACAGCGTACACAAGCCTACATACAGTGAATCAAATCCCTCACTCACGGGACCCACGCATGGATCTACCGTTTACATCACAGGAGCTCGATGCGGCGCTCGTCTTATGTAATAAGTCGTCGTCAACTGGCCCGGATGACATCTCATACAAGATGCTGTTCAACCTTGGTAAACGGGCACGAGAAACACTCCTTAACATCTTCAACGATTCCTGGCAAGCTGGCGTCGTTCCGCAAGATTGGAAGATTAGCCGCTTGGTACCGATCCTTAAGCCTGGCAAATCTCCCCTGGACATTGCCTCTTACCGACCGATCGCACTCTCAAGTTGCGTAGGAAAGGTAATGGAGAGAATGATCTTGGCCAGGCTTGAATGGTACCTGGAATACTATGAGATATATCCGAACGCCATGGCTGGTTTTCGCCGTCACCGATGTTCGATCGACAATGTGATAGATCTCGTCACATATGTCCAGCAACAAAAGGCAGGTAAACGACTATCTGCAGCCATGTTCCTTGACGTAAAAGGAGCATACGACAACGTTCTACATGACGCCATCCTCGAAGCCATTGAGTCAGTGGGCCTAGGCGGACAACTGTATTGTTGGACACGCAGCTATTTACAAGGGCGGACCTTGTTGTGAACACTGCAGATGGTCCAACTTCGCAACACCCAACGCATCGTGGAGTCCCGCAAGGTGGCGTCTTGAGTCCAACCCTCTTCAACCTCGTTCTCATTGGACTTATAGAACGATTACCAAGTGTGGTCAAGTTATCCGTGTACGCTGACGACATCTGCGTCTGGACATCTGGCGTGACAAGGCCTCAGGTACGCGCAAGACTTCAGAAAGCTGTGACGTTGGTATCATTGTACCTCAAGGACCAGGGTCTGAAAATCTCGCCAGCGAAATGTGCATTGATTGCTTTTAGTCGAAAGCCAATGAGACCATACGCTATATCAATCGATGGCCAAGTCATACCGTATGTCAAGACGCACAGATTTCTAGGCGTATTCATTGATAGAGACCTCTGCTGGGGCCCACATGTGGCCCACTTGAAGAAGAGGCTAACAGAAATTGCTAACTTATTCAAGTATCTCGGAGGAAAAACCTGGGGGACTTCAGTACATGCAATGATGCAATTGTACAAGACGCTTTTTCTTGGCTATTTGCGCTACAGTTTGCCTGTGTTGACCAACACCTGTAGAACCAACATTCGGACTCTCGAAAGTATCCAGGCCATGGCTCTGCGAGTTTGTCTGGGGCTACCGCGATGTTCATCATCAGCTGAGACAATCGAGATCGCTAATGACTACCCGCTGAAGACGCATATCATGATGGAAGTGCTCAGAGCACACGTAAGGCATCTTACTCGTGCCCCTGCCCATCATCTAGCTTCACTGCCAGAAGCCCGACCACGTGCCTCATTCTGCCAGACAGTCTTGTCATATCGCACACACATTCCTGCGGGATATACAACTCCATCGAGGATTTCAACTCCCCCATGGAGTATGACCTGTGCACATGTTGAACTCACGGTTCCAGGCATAGGGTCAAAAGCCCGGCTCTCGTCTCCAGCGCTAAAGCAGCTTTCCCTTCTCTTGTTATATGAGAAATACAGTGACCATACTCATCTGTATACTGACGCTTCAACTAAAATGGATGGGTCTGCAGGGTCGGTGATTTTTCCTGCAACAGCGACAACGGTGAAGTTTCGTTTATCCTACCAGACGTCATCGACAGCTGCGGAACTTGCTGCTCTACGTAGCGCAATTGAAGTCATTAAACACCAAGAAGCCAAGAAATGGAGCGTGTTCACGGACTCTAAGGCAGCACTACAGTGTTTGACATTCGCCTTACGCCGGGGACCTCATGAACAACTAGTGCTGGAAATTAGAGAGCTGCTTCACCACCTCTTCGACGAAGGACACAGAATCACGTTTCAGTGGATTCCAAGTCACTGCGGCATATTGGGCAACGAACATGCCGATGCAGCTGCCCGATCAGCACACGAAAATGGTGAAGAAAAATCTATACCATTTTTCAAGGACTGATGCTGCAATGACCATCCGAAAAATCGCTAATGCAGAATTAAAATCCCTGTGGAACACCGAGGCTA
>WOVY01012001.1:0-40264 GCA_013436015.1 Rhipicephalus annulatus
AGACTATTGATGTTAAATTGAAAGGAATTACCTTCTCTCAAGAGGAAAATTGCTAAGTCATCGTCAAAGCTACGGCTAATAAGATCACTGCACTATAAATGATTCAGACATAGATTGTTATCCGGGGCGCGTCCCGCCTAAAACCTACTGACAAAAGCGTCAGCGTGTACTTTTGCTCCCGCTATAAAAAGCAGGAATTACTAAGCAAATCTCGCAAGGCCGTACTGCATATCAACGAAAGTAGGGCGTATCGCATCGCAACGAAGCTGACCTTTCTGCCTTTAGGTAGAGCTGGTAACCTATATACTAACTGATTTGTCAAGTTAACCGTCTACGACATGTCATCTTATTTTAGTATTGTCTCGGGGCCGTGGCGTAGACGAAGGCCGCAGTCGGGTTTCGTCAAGCGAAACTCTTTACTTATCCTAACTTGTGGCCCGTGCGGAAACTAGAACTAATGCAAGCAATGGGCGCTGTATACTGATATTGGTGCACGGGAGCGTCATCGTCGCTGAGGGCTTTTATACATGTATAGGCTTTATACATGTATATGTTACGGCTACGGCCGCGTAAGTTCTGAAGTAATCTAATGGTCGGGTTGAGCACGTAATCTCATATGAAGGTTACAAGATTATATAGACAGTTCCCAGTTATTCGGGCATGCTTCGCGCAAAGCAGCATTTATATTGTAATGATATGGTAACATGGCGAGGCGAAAACAGCGCCTTTTGACGAAAACGGGCTGAGGAAACACAGACCCAGGAGCCTGGGTCTTTGTTTTCTACGCGTACATTAATTAAAAGTGTCTTTTGGAATTTACTACAGACTGTCTGCGTTCGGTCTGCGTGGTCAAACTTGCTTGACTATTGATCGAGGTGTTTCGGTATGGCCCCCTTCTTTGGCGTCTTTAACTTTTTCCATTATATGAATGACATTCCTCAAATGGTTACTATCATTGAACCTTTTCTTTGCGCTGATGGTACTGCCATCTTGCCGCTGATGAATTCACCTACTCTTTGACACTGAATTACAGAAAGACCTAAATAGTATTTTAAACTTTTGCCGTTGTAACTCCTTCAGTATTGATTCTAGAAAAAAAACTATAGTTTTATTATAATCCACTCACATAACAGTTTTTCCATCTCAAGTGTCTGTTAAATTTCATGACATGCTCATCGCTCGTGACAATGAATGGTCGGTCATTCGTAGGAGTTATCCTTGACGTCGATTTAAAATATTCTAGCCATGTCACGCCCTTACGAAAAAAAAAACTAGGATACGGTATTCAGGGCATATAACTATTTTACCACTTCTACTTAATAGGATTATACTACGCTTTATTCACAGTCACAACGTTTATTATATCACTATTCTGAGAAACATAACTAAATATTCATCTCCCATAGAGCGTGTCCAAAATCAAGCCCTTATAATGATTCAGACAGATGTTATTCGGCGCTACTGAGACATCAATTTTCAGTTGATCTCAGTAGCGTATATCATTACTGCACACCTTTAATATACTTTCTACGGCTACATTATTTAAAATAATATCTCACTATTGCTCTTTCGAAGACTTACTTTATCTTGCACAATTGTTTTGAGACGTTAAACCTCAACAACTATTATCTTGTACCACGAAGCGTGCTCTGTCCTGATGCCCTTTGAAATTATAAAAAACACTCAATTTGGTTAAATGCAATATTTTTAATACCTGCTATCAATAATTATGGACTACACACTGGTTATTTCTGATTTATCTACATGAAATTTATTTTCGTCCCACCTCAAGCAGTGCTCTACCTCTGGTTCACTTAATAACAATTGTATATTTATTGGATTAACTATACTATAGCTGAATATTTCCTTCATAATGTTGTTTGTTATATGACTTTTGTTTACCTGTAACTGATTTATTCTTGTCCTATGGTATCGCACGCTTTCTATTCATGTTACTTTAACGGCTAATTAGCAAAATTAATTTTGTGATCTCATATAGACAGGAGGTCTCCTTACAACCTGGTGCATCCAGATCTCCTTCTGTATATTTATTCTGTATGATGTTCTGTTTCCGTACTAATACCTTAAATTATTTGAACTGACTTGAAGATGTTATCCTATTCCACACTCTGAGCCCAGTGTTATTACGGCCTTTGCTATACTCCACAACCGCAGGATATAAAGCTCACCTTGTAACCTTGCCTTACTAACACAGGATCCAGTGGACGTCATTCGTAGCTGGGAAGTCCCCTTCTTCGCAGATCTGATACTAACTCCGCATTCATGAAAGAAGGATAAATCACCGGTATATACTTACCACACGTGTCACAGGCGTTTTCTTCTGATGGTGTCTTACAGAAAAAACCCGTCCTTCTGGGCGAAAGAAACACGTACAGAGCAGCACGTCGAGAGGGCGGCTCATAGAGGAGGCGGCGAACGTATTCTCTCTAATGGATCCACGCTGCTTGACCGTCACGGAGATATCTCGAGCATGCAGAGAATGCGTTTTACCGCGTGCCTCGAGAGAAATTAAAAATAAGTGCGCGGAAGCGGGACGAGCGCAAGAGGTCGACTTGGAATAACGCTGAACGCGCACGTATATATGTAACTACAGAAGCTTTGTGCTAAGTCGTACAAATAATTAACCTGTGTTCTTATATTATTTTTAAATAAATAAATAAATAAAGAAAGAAAGAATCGAGGTGAACTCGGACAGAATGCGTGCGTGTGAACATGCTATTGCAAAGTGAACTCCTGCAAGCAAGTTGTCCATTGCCAGCCTTGCCACATTAGTTTCTTCATTCGTTTGAGTTTGGTATAGGCTTTTTTTTTGTGAAGTATCGAGCATTGAAGGTACCCTGGCTGTCGTATGTTGTCGTAAGTTGGCGTAACGTAGGCAGAACCGCACAGGCGAAGGCGTGATATGGGGTCGAGTGCCGTTACTTGTGCTGAGAAATTGTGGTTTACCCGACAAGCTCGTTAACGCTTCGAGTTGCCACATGTGTGCACCAGTGCTTAAACGGTGACAACACCTCTGTTTAAAACGGTGACATGACTGAGAGCTTCGCTCTAGGAAGGGGCGTCGGACGTGGATGTCTAGCCACTCCAGTTTATGTTTGTATTGTCACTCGATTACTTCATCTGAAAAGTCACGATGTGCCCGGTAAATATAAGGACTTCCCGTGCGAGACACTGGAAAATCAACGTTATAACCAGCGCAATGATATTTGGACAATTCTGAGAAATAAGGTTGGTCTCACCATGTTTTGGAGCTGTTTCACGAGCACTCTACTCTCTGTCACTTGTACCTGAGTGCTGACAAAAGCACTCAGGTACGCTTCGCTTTGAAGTCTTCGCTCACCATTTCCCACGTGCACGAAGTTCAATTCGTGGACGTTATTAGAGTTCTCGGAGTGATATTTGAAGGAGAAGTGTTTGCGAATAGAACATGCGAAGACGTGGCAGAAAAAAAAGATCACATCATATCGCGTAGCGAATGATGATGAGTGAGGCGAAGCGTCCGTCAGTCCATCCGTGCGTCCATCCGTGTGTCCGTTCGTGAGTCTGCCATTTCGTCCGTGTGTCCGTTCGTCCGGCCGTCCATTTAGTGAGCACTGCAAGTACCACCATCTCACATCTTTTCATCATATATTCATCATACATAAGTACCGTCATCCAGCGGAAATTCCAAGGACTAAAGGAAGGTGACTACCTACTGCTACGACGACGATACTATTACTACTACATACACCGTGGACGCACGACCTATGGCTCATGGAGCTTGGCCCCTAAAAAGCGAGCACCGGTTTAAATAGAGCTTCGGATACAAGCTCAAGTTCCCTGGGCGCTGCCACAGTCCTTCCTCTCTGGGCTGTTCTAGTGCTCACGGCCCCACAAAACATGCACTGCAGAAGCTCTGACGTAGGCTTCTGTACTCTCGTGCACAGTGCAGAAAGCGGAAGTCCTCCTCTCCATAAAAAAAGGTCTATACTCGTTTGAAGTTTGAAGTTTATTTTATTTCTTTTCTTTCTGAACAGAAAGAGGAACAAGAGTTAAAGGCCGTATTGCCTGACAATACGTTGCGAGACCAACCGTGCCTGTTCGCACACGTTGCGTCGGTGCCGCGCAGTGTCGGGCAGCGTCTATGGACAGTCATATGGGCACTTATATGGAAGCTTATACATGGCAAGGTGGAGACTAGTTCCCTCAAGCTGCCCGCAAAGCTCGGTGGCCTGGTCTTCCGCATACTAAATCTTCAGTGAGCGCTTGCAGCTAAAACAACTGCTAAGGGCTTCGCTGATCCGGAACATCCAGGAAAAAGCCTACCAATATATATATATATATATATATTATATATATATATATATATATATATATTAATATATATATTATATATAATATATAATAAGATATATATATCTATATATATATGTAGTGAAGATTGTATGTCTATAGTAGTGAAGAATGACTACTCAGAAGGCAGGGGGTATGACTCAGTCGGTGAGAAGACGACGTTTGGTTGGCTGGGTACTCAGGCTTGTTCCGCCATTACCACTTGACGTGTCGTGACCGCTCTCCTGTTTTATAAAGAGTGCCACTCTAAAACGCCTCATTATAATTGGTGGAGGTGCTGGGTAACGCCTAATCCTGGAACTGCGAAACCGTACGTTGCCTCCAGTTGCTACGATGTCCACGGACGACGATCAGCAGGCGGCCGCCTCGGCTCCAACTACTACAGCTCCTGTCTGTCTTGGCTCCTTTCGGCAACGCGATCCACCTACCTTCAGTGGAACCGATGACAAAGACGTGGAAGACTAGCTCGACGAATACGACCGGTGAGCAAGCACAACAAGTGGGACGATGCACAAGCTTACTGTCGTCCAATTTTATTTGACCGACGTCGCAAGTCTGTGGTACCGTAATCATGAGAGAGACCTCCCCACCTCGTCGGCCTTCCGAACGGCGTTTGCGGACTTGTTTGGCCGTTGTTGGGACTCCGGGTCCTGCCGGTCTCGTTTTCGGTAGCTGACCCCGTCGCAGGATCCATCGTCCAACAATTCAGCAAGAAGAGCGCCCGAACGAACAACAGAGATTTATTTACATGTGGAGAAGTGGTCAACTGATCCAAAGAGAGAATAGTGAGTGTGATACAAAACGTCTTCGGCATTTTATTGCGCCACGTTGTTGACACTGGGCGCCTTGTCCGCATCGTCAGCCAATACGGTTTCCCCCGGCACCTCGGCCACGAGGGAGGGGAAACACCTCTCACAAACACATGGAGTGGCACAACCCAACACGATGTCCATATATGGTCCCGGCGCCCCAAAATGTTACCAAACATGGTCATGAACGCACAGCAGACCCAGGAGCTCTCCCAGCGAGAGGAGGAGCCCGAATGGGGAGGTGGGGTGGACGACACCGTCGGTCAAGAACCGGTTCTCCCCCAAACTCGTCCTGCCCGGTTCCCCAGGGCCGGTCGTAACAGTCTCTCCGCGCGGGGGGGGGGGGGGGGGGGGTGAGATCTCGATGGGATGAGGTTTGCAGCCCACTGTCCGGATAGATCAGCGCCGGCAGTCGGTTTGGTGACGACCGTCTTTGATGAGTAGAGGGCAACACCTGCTTCATTGTGGGCTCAACAGACATCACATACGCACATGAAAACACAACTACTCAGCGGCGAGCCCGGACAATTCCGCCAAACTCCACCAGGCAATTTTCCCCTTTAACTGATATTAAAGGAAATACACATTTATTCAAAATTGTTACTCACACTTTAAGGTGACACAAAAACAACAACACTGGAAGCACACCGAACCCGAAAACCCTGGATAGCCGTGTCTTCAACGTTTTCAAACAAGTACACCTACAAGAGTAAAAAAAAACAATCACTAGCTCTTGTCTAGGTCAGGAAAAAAAAATGCCAGAGTTCTCGAGACATCCTCTCGCGTCAGGGGCATCGACTTAAGCCATCAGCGTTGCCATGGAGTACACCCTTTTTGTAGCGTATTTCAAACGTATATTGTTGCAAAACGAGGCTCCCAACGCAGCAGGCGGCCGTTCTTAGAGGACATGGTCTGTAGCCAGGTGAGAGGACAGTGGTCCACTTCCACAATGAACTTGCTTCCGGCAATATAACAAGCCAGTTTCCTGGACTGCCCAACCAAGCACGCACATTCCTTTTCGCTAGCGCTGTAAACCTGCTCGCGAAGGGTGAGTTTCCGTCTAACATAGAGGACGGGATGCTCGTGATCCCCCTCATCCCTTTGACTAAGAACTGCCTTCATGCCTCTATCACTAGCGTCGCATTGGACTATGAAAGGCCTCGAGTAGTCCGGTGAACTAAGCAAAGGTTGGCTCGACAAGGCCGCTTTCAAAACGCGGAAAGCCTTTCTTTCTCCTCATCCCAGTCGACCATTTGGGGCTCGGTCTTGCGCAACGCGTCAGTAAGAGTGCTGGCAATGTCGGAATATCTAGGGATGTACTTACGATAGTAACCAGCTATTCCAAGAAAAGCCCGAATATCGGTTTTCGTTCGGGGCTGGGGAAAGTCTCGGATAGCTGCCACTTTCATTTCAGAGGGACGGCGATGCCCTCGACCGATAACATGCCCGAGATAGAGTACCTCTGCTTGTGCTAGCTGACACTTGGGCGCCCTTACCGTTAAACCTGCTTCGCGTAGGCGTGTCAGTACTGCTCTCAAATGCGCCAAGTGTTCTGGCCAGGACGAGGAAAATACGGCGACGTCGTCCAAGTAAGGCAATGCGAAGTCCTCTTGACCCCGCAAAACCTTATCCATTAAGTTTGAAAAACAGTAAGGCGCGTTCTTTAGGCCGAAACTCAACACTTTTGGGCGGAATGTCCCCAATGGTGAAATAAATGCAGCATACCGGCTCGCCCTCTCGGTGAGCGGCACCTGCCAGTAACCTCTCACTAGGTCTAGCGTTGAGTTAAATTGCGCGCTGCTTACCCTCTCGACGCGTTCCTCAATGTGGGGAATTGGGTATGTCTGATCCTTGGTGATGAGGTTTAACTTACGATAGTCTACGCAAGGACGCGGATCTTTGCCGGGTACCTCCACAAAAATTAACGGGGAAGTGTAATCACTTTCACACGGCTCAATCACGCCCAATTCCAGCATCCTGTTAACCTCTGCTTTTATTAGCTCAAGCCGGCGAGGGTGACACCCGATACGTCTTAGATCTTACCGGTTCCGACGAGGTAAGCTCTATGTCATGAGTGAGGACGGATGTCCGGCCTGGCTCGCTTACAAATCTGTCCTGAAACTCGGTCAAAAGACCACGCAATTCCTGCTTCTGCTTCATTGTCAGTTGTGACTTTGATACTAAATCCTCAACTGTTTTCTCGATCGGGACTTCGTCCAATTCGGGAGCTAATTCAGGAATTTCTGCCAGAACCTCTTCCGGAACATTTAAAGTCATGTTCACGATGGCTTCCCTCTCTTTATAGGGTTTGAGTAAGTTGCTATGACACACCTGGTGTACCTTACGACTTCCTGGTAATTTTACCACATAGTTGGTGTCAGACAATTTTCGAGTAATCTCGGCCGGGCCGACCCATTGCACTTCAAGCTTATTCTTTTGGGAGGGCCTCAACAACATGACCCTGTCTCCTACAACAAAGTGTCGCGCTTTAGCTGTCCGATCGTAGTAAAGCTTAGCCTTCTGCTGTGCTTTGGTCATCGCACTCTCGGTCAGTTCTTGGGCTTTTGTTAGACGATCCAATAAGGTGAGGACATATTCCACTACTACAGGATCATCACCCTGACCTTCCCACGACTCTATCAGCATACAAAGAGGAGACCGCAGTCTGCGGCCGTAAACAAGTTCCGCTGGCGTAAACCCTGTTGTCTCATGTGGTGCAGTTCTTAGTGCAAACATCGTTGCAGGTAAGCACATTTCCCAGTCAGTTTTTCGTTCAAAACGGCTCTTAACACTCGCTTCATCACGGAGTGAAGCTTCTCTATCGAGTTCGACTGCGGATGGTAGACTGAACTATGCAATAATTTCACGCCACACCGCTCTAGAAAGGTTGTCGTTAAGGCACTCGTGAAAATGGTGCCCTGGTCTGATTGTATCTCGGCAGGAAAGCCTACCCGGGCAAACACGGACAGAAGTGCGTTCACTACTTCCACGGAACTTAGCTCTTTTAGCGGGACCGCCTCTGGAAATTTAGTAGCTGGGCAGATTAAGCTCAGGATGTGACGGTAGCCTGAAGTTGTCTTGGGAAAAGGACCTACTGTGTCAATTACCAACCGACGAAAGGGCTCCGTGATTACGGGTACTAGCTTCATTGGAAATTTCGCCTTATCTCCCGGCTTACCCACTCGCTGACACACATCGCAAGATTTTACAAACCTCTCTACATCTTTAAAGCATCCAGGCCAGTAGTATTCCTGTAAAAGACGATTTTTCGTCTTTTTTACGCCTAAGTGGCCTGACCATGATCCTCCATGCACCAAACTAAGCAAATCCTGACGATACGCCTGAGGTACGACTACCTGGTCAAACTCTACTCCTCGCCTATCTAGATATTTTCGATAGAGTATGCCGCTCCTCTCTTGGAATCTCACATTTCGTTTGGCGATTCCCTCTTTCGAACTGTCTTGGAATTGCTTAAGCGTCGGGTCCCCCTTTTGTTCGGTTATTAATGAAGCGGGGCTCACCTGCAGCAGCCGACTGAAATTATCCGAAGTTGGCATGACACACAACTCTTTTGTATTTCCTAGTACCTGGAATGTGTCACCCTCTGTGCTATCCTCTGTACTACCAGGAATCGGCTTGGGAGCAATGGCATTTTCTATTTGCTCGGTCAACGAGGCGTAATTGACCCCTTCCAATTCGGGAGGAGGTTCAACGTCGCCTTTAGGAATGGTTGCCTCCGCGACTACGGCTTCTGCAGCCTGTTCTCGCACAAGTCGATTTGTTACCGTGGTGTCCAACTCGCAACCAGGCCCGTTGTCGATTTGAGGCTTGTTTGCCTCAGTGAATGTTGCTCTCGCAGCCAGCGCACGTGCCTTCGATCTAGTCAGTGCCTGCACTATGCCTTCTCCCAACGTTAGACCTTTCTCCTTCAGCATTTGATCTGACTTATTTGAAAATAAGTAAGGATACTGAGGGGGGTAGATATGGCGATACCGCGGCTTCCGTTTCCAACGTACCAAATGCGCCTTTAAGGACAACTTTTGCTACGAGGAGGCACTGACTGTTTGCTTCTACGGCTTGTCTAATCCAGGCACAGTCTCCTGAATACTGTCCGGACTGAACAAAAGACGGATGAACTACGCCCATAGTGGCTGCGGAGTCTCTAAGAACCCGACACTGCTTGCCGTTCATGGTAAGGTTGTACATATAGGGCTCTAACAACTTCATGTTCTCGTCGGCTTCATTTATAGAAAAAAAGGCCACCTTTTCTTTCGGACAATGTTTCGCGAAGTGCCCTGTTTCGTAGCAATTGAAAAAAGTAGCCGGTTTTCTCGCCTCAAATTTCCTTTTGCTTGCCTCTGCCGACGCCCCATGGTTAGATGAATTGTTTTCCTCACCCTTTTGTGCGAGACTTGTCGGTTGTTTTCTAAACGGCGCCTTATTCGGTAGTAGGAATTTTTCCCTTTTTGGCTCGCTGCTTGCCCCGAGGGTGCGGCGCGTAACGAATTCTTCAGCGAGCTCTGTGGCTTTTGTTACGGTGTTCACGTCTGGTCTATCCTCCACCCAGAACCTCACCTTTTCTGGTAACCTTTGATAGAATTGTTCCAGACCGATGCACTCGAGCACCTTGTCATGATTCCCATACGCCTTTGCCTCTTTCAGCCACTCCCCCATGTTGGCCATTAACTTGTAAGCAAACTCCGGGTATGAATCATTGCTCTCTTTTACGGCGTTGCGAAATTTTTGTCTGAAACCTTCCGCGGACAACCTGTATTTCTTGAGAAGGCTCGACTTTACCTCACTGTACTCGTCAGCCTCCTCTTTCGTGAGGCGCGCGATTACTTCTGAGGCCTCCCCCGGAAGTAGGGACAACAGCGTTGAGACCATGTATCCTGGCTGAAACCTTGCCTTTCACAAGTTCTCTCAAAGTTGACGAGGAACAGCCCAATGTCCTCCCCTAGCTTGTACGATCTCATTAGGTCCGTCATTTTGAACCTGACCCGCTCTGCTGTACCGGATGCCTCGCTGCCTCCTGCTCTACTATTATGGCTAATCTCTAGCTCGAGGCGCTTCATTTCAAGCTCGTGCTTTCGCATCTTATCTGCCTCGGCTTCTGCCGCTTTCCTTTCGGCCTCCGCCGCCTTTCTTTCGGCCTCTGCCGCTTGCCTCTCCTGAATCTCCTCGACACATTCTGACAGCTCGTCATCCTCCACCCCCAATGCGAGAATCGCCTCTATCAGCTCTGGCTTTCTTTGAGAGTCCGACACCTCCAGATTCAACTCCCTTGCAAGTAGCAACAACATGGACTTTCGCAGGGATTTCAGATTCATGGCTGCCTCCAGTACCGCTGTCTCTGTTCCACAAAGATTCCTGTCCTGCAACTAATTAACCTTGACGGCAACGACAGCTCTAGATACCTGCCTTGCCTCAAGTTTTCCGTTAACTTAGTCTACAAATAAAGCTTCAAAAGCTCTTACACGGAATCCTGCCCTGTCACTGTTAACCTTGACGCCACTGACAGAAAGAGCTTAACCAAGCTATCACACAATTTCTGCCTGACGCAAGTTACCTGTTAACCCAATGACCAAGACAGCCCCTCTCTACCAGCTTTTACTTAACACATAGAGTAAATGCCTGGTAAAATTTAACAGAGAAAGCCGGCACTCACCCAGTTCGCAGTCATGTCTCCGGCGTCGTGCCTCTCAGAAGTGCCGTTCGATTCTCTTTGGAAGTCGATGAGCTCGTGTCATCCTTCTCCTGTCGTCCCGTTGTTGAACTTCGGGCTCACTCCGTCCAGTGGTCGCTTTCGGGGTTATCGGCATCCCGCCGCTGCCATCCAGTTGTTGGGACTCCGGGTCCTGCAGGTCTCGTTTTCGGTAGGTGGCCCCGTCGCAGGATCCATCGTCCAACAATTCAGTAAGAAGGAGCGCCCGAACGAACAACAGAGATTTATTTACATGTGGAGAAGTGGTCAACTGATCCAAAGAGAGAAGAGTGAGTGTGATACAAAACGTCTTCGGCATTTTATAGCGCCACGTTGTTGACACTGGGCGCCTTGTCCGCATCGTCAGCCAATACGGTGTCCCCGGCACCTCGGCCACGAGGGAGGGGGAAACACCTCTCACAACACATGGAGTGGCACAACCCAACACGATGTCCATATATGGTCCCGGCGCCCCAAAATGTTACCAAACATGGTCACGAACGCACAGCAGACCCCGGAGCTCTCCCAGCGAGAGGAGGAGCCCGAATGGGGAGGTGGGGTGGACGACACCGTCGGTCAAGAACCGGTTCTCCCCCAAACTCGTCCTTCCCGGTTCCCCAGGGCTGGTCGTAACACCGTCCAGCGCTTCGCAAACTACGGACCGAACAGCGCTTGCGTACCAGGGCTCAGCAGAATGGTGAGAATTACACCAGTTATATCGAAGATGTGGTCGACCTTTGCCGGCGTGTCAACTCGGCCATGACAAAAGCCGAGAAGATCAAACACATCTTGAAAGGCGTGACTGACGACGCATTTCAGATGCTTGTCGCCAAAAGCCCGCAAACGGTAGCGGAAGTGATCCAACTTTGTCAAAGCTATGATGATCTCTGGAAACAGCGTGACACCACTCGTCGTGCCAGCACGCCATGTGCAACAATCTCCGATTTAACGTCGGCTGGCTCTATAGACCACACCACTTTGCTTCTCGAGATCAAGCAATTTGTACGAGAGGAGGTCGCACGCCAGTTGTCCCTCGTGCCTTATACATCCGAAGGTGCCCCATCTACTTTAGCGCCATCAATACAGCGAGTAGTCTAGGAGCAAGTGTCCGAGGCGCTACCAACAGCTCACGCACCACCTGTGGCTGCTCCATTGACCTATGCCGAAGCACTGAACGGAACCCGACGTCCGCCTGTCGCGAACGGCCACGTTTCTTTGTCGCGAACGCCTAAGTCCACGCGTCCCTTTGTCGTACCGAGTGAGCCCACGTACCAGGCTGCCCGTCCTTTCTCCCGACCACCACCTCCACGCTTTCAGAACCCTTGGCGCACTCAAGACAACCGCTCCATATGCTTCGCCTGTGGAATTGCGGGTCACGTGGCACGATTTTGTAGGCGGCGTGAGTTTTTCCTGCGTGACGACGTCAGGCCCAACAATTATGATTTCCCCCCACGACCGGAGCCGGCTGTATATGGCGAGACTGCCACCATGGACACATTTTCACCTCGCCGGAGCTTCAACAGACACCGGTCGCCTTCACCTCAACGCCGTACCCTTTCCCCAATGCTACGTCGACCTCGCCCTGTCCCTGAGGAAAACTAGGAGCCGCAGTTCCGGGGACAAGAACTGCGGATCTTTCGAACTACACAAGACCTTGTTTTTCGCCGTCCAACGTCGTTGCTGTCTCCGTTGAAGGTATACCTGTTTTTGCATTGGTCGATACTGGCGCCGCAGTGTCTGTAATGACTGAAAAACTTTGCCGTCGGCTGAAAAAAGTCACAATGCCTCTACACGACTTCGTTTTAAGCACTGCGAGCGAGCAACGAATTCGCCCTTTTGCTGCATGCACAGCACGTGTCGTTATTGCTGACAATATTTATGTCGTCGAGTTTGTAGTGCTCCCGCAGTGTTCCCATGACATTATATTAGGCTGGGACTTTCTCTGCACTCATCATGCCGTCATCGAATCTGCTAGCGCCGAAGTGGACTTCGCGCCGTTATGCGACGCTGCTTCACTCGACTCGTCCCTTTCACCTGCAAAAGTTTTCGTTGCCGCCGACACTTCGATACCCCCGTTCTCGTCCGCCCTAGTTCCGCTTTCCTGTGACGTCTCTAGTGGCTCAACTGTTCTTTTCACGCCATCTGAAACCGCTGTTCGCCGCAAGTGCTTCCTGATTCCTTTCGCCGTTCTGAATATTCACGATCGATCAAGTGCAATTTATGTATCGAATCCGTTTCCCTCGCCTTCCAAGTTACTGTGCGGAGAGTGCCTGGGCTTTGCCGATGACATTGATCCCTCGAGTGCACGTGTAGTTCCTCGACTACGCTACCTATTGATGCTGTTGATTGCTGCGCGTCATCCTCTTCCCCATCATTCACCGACGCAATTTCGCGCTGCATCGACACCAACCTTACGGCCCAGCAGCGCACCGACATCATCGCCCTCCTCGAGCGCTTCCGCGCCAGCTTCGACCACCAGCAACTGACTTTGGGCCGTGCTTTCGCAGTATCTCACGAAATCGACACTGGCCTTCACGCTCCTTTACGTCAGCGTCCGTATCGGGTATCGGCATCTGAGCGTCGGATAATCGCGGAAGAAGTTGACGACATGTTGAAGCGAGGTGTTATTGAGCCCTCTAACAGCCCGTGGGCCTCCCCAGTTGTTCTAGTCAAGAAAAAGGATGGCTCAATAAGATTCTGCGTCGACTACCGCCGGTTGAATAAGATCACGCGCAAAGATGTTTACCCGCTACCTCGCATAGACGATGCCCTTGACTGCTTACAAGGCGCGGAGTGCTTCTCGTCACTAGATCTGCGTTCAGGTTATTGGCAGGTTCCCATGGCTGAGGCTGATCGCCCCAAGACGGCTTTTGTTACCCCTGATGGCTTATATGAATTTAACGTCATGCCATTTAGGCTCTGCAATGCACCTGCCACTTTCGAGCGTATGATCGACAACATCCTCCGTGGCCTGAAATGGCAGACATGTCTATGCTATTTAGACGATGTCGTGATACTTTCAAGCGACTTTTCAACGCATCTTCAGCGGCTCGAGACAGTGCTTACTCGCCTCACCGCCACCGGTCTACAGCTCAACTTGAAGAAGTGCTGCTTCGGCGCTCGACAACTCCTAATTTTGAGCCATGTTGTATCTAGAGATGGCATTCTTCCGGATCCGACGAAACTCCGTGCCGTTGCCGAATTTCCCAGGCCAAAGACCTTGAAAGAACTTTGCAGCTTCCTCGGTTTATGTTCATATTTTCGTCGTTTTATTCGCAACTTCGCCTCCATCATATCGCCCTTGACTCACCTTCTTGCCGGCAACAACGACCTTTCTAGTTGGTCGTCAGCTTGTGATGATGCATTTGCCACACTCCGCCACCTTCTTATGTCACCTCCTATACTGCGACATTTTGATCCTCTTGCGCCGACGGAAATACACACGGATGCTAGCGGAGTTGGCCTCGGTGCTGTGCTCGCCCAGCGTAAACCTGGATTTGATGAGTACGTCGTCTCTTACGCCAGCCGTGCACTCACAAAAGCAGAAGCCAACTATTCAGTCACCGAAAAAGAGTGTCTAACCATCATATGGGCCATAGGCAAGTTTCGACCATATCTTTACGGGCGACCATTCAGCGTGGTTACAGATCATCATGCATTCCGTTGGCTCTCCTCGTTAAAAGATCCCACCAGCCGGCTTGCCCGTTGGGCGCTTCGGCTACAAGAGTACGACATCCACGTCGTTTACCGATCTGGCCGAAAAAATTCCGACGCAGACGCTTTGTCCCGATCACCTCTACGATGTAGTGACAAATCGCCGTCTTCGCCTGCCCCCGACGTATCTGCACTTAGTGTCAGCGACATGCTACAGGAGCAACGAAAAGATCCTTGGATCGCTTCACTTATCAACTTATTGAGTCGAACTGCCTCGCAAAATATCCCTAGAGGTATGCGCCGTCAAATACAGCACTTCGTTATCAGAGATGGTTTGCTATACAGACGTAATTATCTCTCTGAAAGACGCCAATGGCTTCCAGTCATTCCCAGACGTCTCCGCTCAGACATATGCGCCTCCTTTCACGCCGACCCACAATGCGCCCATGCTGGAGTGTTAAAAACCTACACCCGCCTGTCCCACCGCTACTACTGGCGTGGAATGTATCGCTTCGTCCGTCGCTACGTACGTTCCTGTCTCGCTTGTCAACGCCGGAAGAATCCCACTCCAAGTTCTCCAGCTCCACTACAACCCTTACCTTGTCCTGCCCAGCCATTTGACCGTGTTGGTATTGATCTGTATGGACCTCTTCCGATTACACTGACTGGAAATCGCTGGGTAATCGTCGCTATCGATCACCTTACGCGCTACGCAGAAACTTCACCACTCTCTTCTGCGTCAGCCAGCGACGTTGGTCGTTTCATACTGCATCAGATCATTTTACGTCACGGTGCCCCACGTGAACTCTTAAGTGACCGAGGGCGTGTGTTTTTGTCGAACGCTGTCGAATCGCTTCTCAAGGAATGCCAAGTCATTCATCGCACTACCACCGCGTATCATCCTCAAACTAATGGCATTACAGAAAGATTCAACCGTACATTAGGAGATATGCTGTCAATGTACGTCGCAACCGATCACACCAATTGGGACAGTATTCTCCCTTTTGTAACCTACGCGCATAATACTTCTGTCCAGACAATCACTGGTTTCTCTCCATATTTCCTCCTTTATGGTCGCGAGCCCTCTTGCACGCTAGACACCATTCTTCCTTACCAACTGGATGTTGCTGAGTCGACGACGATGTCACAAGCTGCTAAATACGCGGAAGAGTGTCGTCAGCTTGCCCGCTCCTTCACAAGTGCTGAACAGTGACGCCAGAAACACCACCGCTATAGCCCGACGCCTCCAGCTTCTTATGCATCAGATGACCTCGTCTGGCTTGGCATCCCTTCAACCACCCCTGGTCTCTCAACAAAACTGATGTACAAGTATGACGGACCTTACCGTGTGGTTAAACAAACTTCACCCGTCAATTATATCGTGGAGCCGCTTGAGCAGCCCCATGATCAACGACGCCGTGGACGTGAGACCGTCCACATAGACCGCCTAAAACCGTATTACGATCCCTCTAAACTCTCCTGCCCATGAGTCGCCAGGTTGGCTCTTTTCCGGAGGGGAGGAAAATGCAGTGAAGAAGATGAATGCTACTCAGAAAGGCAGGGGGTATGACTCAGTCTGTGAAGAAGACGACGTTTGGTTAGCTGGGTACTCAGGCTTGTTCCGCCATTACCACTTGACGTGTCGTGACCACTCTCCTGTTTTATAAAAGAGTGCCACTCTAAAACGCCCCGTTATATATATATATATATATATATATATATATATATATATATATATATATATATATATATATATATATATATATGTGTGTGTGTGACGCTATGATGAATGGGAGACATGGCCTGGCTCATACCCCGTGTTTATTCCGTTCTGCACTTCTTCCTTCTCTACCTCTACTAACCAGCACTTGATACGTCACATGATTCCCCCTCCCCCCCCAAAAGATGGCACCGTTTATAACCTACAAAAAATTGAAGAAGCCAATAAACAATGTCCAAATTCGCTGTATCACGCCCCGACGGAGTTCCACAGTCTCTTTGAATCTTCAAGCCCGAGGGAGCAGTCCGGTGAACTCTATAACAACTCTGGTGGGCGAGGCTGACTGTTGCGTTCCGGACAGAGCGGGATACACGTGGATACTGACAGTACTGCTAGAACTTTTGTTCGGGCTGACCAAGGTTGAAACGCCTTGTTGCATCGGCAGCTCGGATGTCGTCGGGGTTGTATTTTTCGCCGTGAATGGTGCAATCCCGGTGCTTCTTGCTTGCGTGCTTCTCGACAGACTGTGATGGAGTGCCTGAGTGCTTGCGGTTTGCAAGCAGTGCTTCCGCGTCTTTCTCGGCGCTTCCTGTGGTGTTGCAGTCGGCGGAATAGCAGGCGCTGGGAGCGTTTCTGGCGACTTTTCTTTGTCCGAAAGTGTCTGACGTCTTGTTGGTTTGGAGATCTTATTTTTCGGTGTTCTTCAACTGGTGAACGCGCTTCCATTGAATTTGGCGTTCGCCGATGCCCTCGTTGCAGTCTCTCTCGTTGTTTTCGGAGTTTGTGAACTTCGTTTTGCTTGCTTTGCTGGTGCTGCTCAGGAGATGGCTGTAGTGGCACCCGTTCCGGAACGGGGCATTCATTTCGTTCGGTGTTTGACGCGTCCTGTAGACAGCTCATGAATGGTGAACTGGTGTCTTGCTTGTCGGGCATATTTGGCAATGCGTCATCATTGCTAGCATGCTCTTCAGAGGCTTCGGTGACGGGGTTCATTAAGGGCACTTCCGAAAGACAACTGTGTACAAGGTTTGATGTATCATGCACTTCTGAATTTGTTCGATTCTTGGATTGGTGACCACTGCATGAGGGTACCACATGTGACGTCGCATCACCAGGTTGAAAATGCGAATTTTGGCAAGTCTGCGGTGCCGTGGAAATAAACTCTTGCGACAAAAAACATTCAGAGTTGACAGATAGTTCATCAGGGGCTTCTTCTTCGCGGCTCACTATGAGTGGTTCTTGCGCCTGGTAGCATGCGACGTTCGATGCGTCTGAGCCTTCTGTGTTTGGAGTTTCTGGTGGCTGCGCACTGGATGGCAACACCGCAACAGGGGTAGTTCGGTAAGGTATGAGTTGTGAATGGCCCTCTTTCTGTGCAACTAACGATGCGAGCTGTTCTGGTGCATGAATCTGGGTGGTAAGTTCAGGGCTTGGCGTAGCATCGTCCGAGCTCCGCAGCTCTATCGCGACCATTGTGAGAGTGCTAGATGTGAGATGGACATTGTGAGTCACGAAAGAGCCAAGCGATGGAAAACCAGGAGGAGGGCCAAGTCTGCGAGATGGGGAGTAAGCTGCTCCAATGCGTGAAGACTGATTTTCACTCTTTGAGTCATCTTGGCGTTGTTTGGTATTTTCCTCATGTGTCAGCTGGTCTACCATGAACAAGGCGTCCTTATGACACGAAGAGTGACCGTTACGAGCCTTTGAAGAGCTGCGTCGTAGAAAACCAGGTGTTGGACCATGTATGCGAGACGAAGCATGAAAGGCATCAGTAGGGTGAGTGACGTCTCGTGTCGTATGTTGGTGCCACGACTTTGGAAATGCCGACTTTCGTGAAGAGCAACCTGGTGGAACGCCACGTTTCTTGAGAAATAAGCGTGGACTGTGACGGTCGAGTGTGGTTGTATGCAGATGGTCGGTAATGAGGAAGTCCTTGTCGTAGTCATTAAAACGGGCAATCATCTCTTCCCTGATCTTTTGCCATGATTCGTCGTTTTTGAATATGTGTGTCAGGTAAAACTTGAATGCCTCACCGGAAATGTAGTCAGTGAAGTTGGTGGTCATTTCCCGTTCCGACCATGATGCAGCGGTTGCGTGGTGCTCGAACAGGTCGAACCAGTCCTGTACAGGTCCATCGTCTGCTTCTCCGGTGTACGTGGGGATGGGAAGGTCGTCTGATGGTGCTGTCATAATGCTGGTCATGGTGTAGTGTTGGGATGTACTTTCGTGGTCCACGTTCTGTCACTGCGTCTTGCTGAGACGTTCGGAGATGGTGGCTGGTTGATGAAGTGGCCGCCAGGTCTTCATCTTGTCGACTCGTGTGACGCTATGATGAATGGGAGACGTGGCCTGGCTCATACCCCGTGTTTATTCCGTTCTGCACTTCTTCCTTCTCTATCTCTACTAACCAGCACTTGATACGTCACACACACACACACACACACACACACACACACACACACACACACACACACACACACACACATATATATATATATATATATATATATATATATATATATATATATATATATATATATATATATATATATTGAAATACAACAATTCAGCCGACGCTTTATTCAAGCAACAGCAAGATGGCGCCGATGAAGAAGAGGAACGGGCCGAAGACTGATGATGGTTATTGACAGATGAGGAAGATGACGTCCAATGAATTCTTACACTAATTTCCCCCGTCGACGGAAGCGGCCAGCCTGGCCGCGAATTACGCTGTGGAACGCATACGATAGGGCTTGAGACGCGAAACGTGCACAATCTCTGTCCCGCGGCAGCGTTGGTCAGTGGGGACATGAACAGGTGTGACAAGGTAGTTCACCGGTGAGGTCTGTTCGACCACTTTGTAGGGGCCAAGATAGCGTGACTCAAGCTTCTCGCATAAGCCAGGCGTTTCGCGCAGGAGTCCACAGAAGTACATCGTCGCCAGGGCGGTAGAGAACGACGCGGTGAGTGGCATCGTAGCGATGTTTGCGATCTTCTTGGCTAGATTCGGTGTTTACAAGAGCAAGACGACGGAATCGAGCAACACGGGACAGAAACTGGTCGCAAAAGAATGGTGAAGAGTTGACGGGGCCAGAAAAGAATGAAACGTCGAGTGGTGATGTCGGTTGGCGTCCGTATACTAGGAAAAATGGGGAATAGCCTGTGGTTCGTTGAACTGACGTATTATATGCATACGTGACAAAGGGAAGTATGGCATCCCAATTGCGATGGTCTGGTCGGATATACATGGACAGCATGTCACACAACGTGCGATGAAATCTTTCCGTTAAGCCATTGGTTTGAGGGTGATAGCTAGATGTTGTTTTATGAACTGTTTTTGATGCTTGAAGTACTTCACTGAGCGTGCTTAAAAGAAATGCCTTGCCCCGATCGCTCAAAAGAACACGAGGGGCTCCGTGACGTAGGTAAATAGCATTCAAGAAGAAAGTTGCTACTTCCGAAGCAGTTCCTGAAGTGATCGAGGCCATCTCAGCGTACCGGGTCAAGTGATCAACGGCGGTGACGATCCATCTCTTGCCGTCTGATGTAGTTGGGAGGGGCCCGAAGAGGTTAATTCCGACGACAGAGAACGGCTCTGATGGACAAGGAAGGGGTTGTAGGGTCCCGACTAGAGCAGTAGTGGGCCGCTTGCGGTGTTGGCAAAGTGCGCACGAGACAATATATTTAGCTACCGTCATGGAAAGACCTGGCCAGAAGTATCGACTGCGGATGCGCTCGTATGTTTTGTAGTAACCCAAGTGTCCTGACGTCGGGTCGTCGTGGGAAGCGCGCTGAACTTCAGTGCGTAGTGCGCGTGGTAGACGGGAACCCATCGGTGGCCTTCCGGGTGGAAAATGTATCGATATAGCACATCGTCCTCCAACTTGAATAGTCTGAGTTGTTTCCGGAGCCTGGCATTAGGGGAAGATGAAGCGCCGGTAAGTCGACCGATGATGTCAGTGCAATAAGAATCGGCTCGCTGGTGAGTAGTAAGTACTGACGGATGGGTGGATGAAGGTAGGGAAGAAATGGCTGATATCGACGAGGCGTCCTCCGTATAGCCAATTTGACGAGGGAATGTGACGTGCGCTGAAAACTGCGGCAAAGGGCATCGTGACAAAGCGTCGGCATCTTGATGTTGTCTTCCAGTCTTGTAGATGACGTCAAAGTCATAAGATTGTAATCGGAGAATCCAGCGGCCAAGTCGTCCGGACAAGTTTTTGATTGTGGACAACCAGCAAAGAGCATGGTGGTCTGTCACAACAGTAAAATGTCGACCATGTAAGTACGGACAAAATTTTTGGATGGACCAGACAACAGCCAAGCACTCTTGTTCGGTTATCGAGTACCTCTTGTCTGCAGAGGTCAGAGTGCGGCTTGCATACGCGACAACTTTCTCGCATGGTCCCGCTGGAGGAGTACGGCACCGATTCCTTCTCCACTAGCGTCATTGTCTAATGACGTAGGTGTTCTGTCATCGAAATAACAAAGCACCGATGGGGATGTCAGTGCCTGCTTGAGTTCTTGAAATGAGGCTTCGCATTGATCATTCCAATCGAAGGAACCGGTACTAGCAAGGAGCTTGTGGAGAGGAGCGGCAATAGTGGCAAAGTTGCGAATGAAGCGGCGAAAGTACGATGCGAGTCCAAGGAAACTGCGTAGTTTTTTGGAGCGAAATGGTCGCGGAAAGTTGAGGACTGCGGAAATTTTGTCCGGATCGGGCTGGATGCCATCTTTGCTAACGAGATGTCCTAGAACTTTTATAGCTGTGTTGCCAAAATGGCACTTCTTTGTGTTTAGTTGAAGTGCAGAATTGGAGAGACATGTGAGCACTTGATCTAGGCGTTGCAGATAATCAGCAAAAGTGGAAGAAAACATGACGATATCATCGAGGTAGCATAGACAAGTTTTCCACTTGAGGCCACGAAGAACAGTGTCGATAATCCTTTCAAATGTGGCGGGAGCATTACATAGGCCGAATGGCATTACGTTAAACTCGGAAAGACCGTCTGGCGTAGAAAAGGCGGTCTTTTCTTTGTCTGCTTCGTCCATTGGTATTTGCCAATACCCGGACCGAAGGTCAAGGGTGGAGAAGTATTGGGCGCCTTGCAATGAGTCAAGTGCATCATCTATACGGGGCATCGGACATACATCCTTTCGGGTAATCTTGTTGACCGCGCAGTAATCAACACAAAATCGTACCGATCCATCCTTCTTTTGTACCAACACAACGGGTGATGACCAAGAACTGGTAGAGGGTCGTATGATGTATCTTTTTAGCATATCGGTCACGTTCTCCTCGATGATTTTGCGCTCGGCCAAGGATACTCGGTAGGGACGACGGCGTACAACAGTCTGACCTTCAGTGTCGATGCGATGATGCGCAACTGTGGTCTGTCCTAGTGCCGAAGCATTAGCGTCGAAGGAGGCCTAGTGTTTCGTTAGCAAATTTAGCAACGCCTCACGTTGAGAAGCAGAAAGGTCAGGATTTATCCCGGG
This sequence comes from Rhipicephalus annulatus, assembly GCA_013436015.1. NCBI lineage: Eukaryota > Metazoa > Arthropoda > Arachnida > Ixodida > Ixodidae > Rhipicephalus > Rhipicephalus annulatus. Next base: position 21,740 of record WOVY01012001.1, read on the forward strand.
AGCAAAGGAGGAGGAAGTAACAGACTGGGCCTGTCGTGGCTGAGCTGTCAAGGCGTCAAGAGAGACCAAAGATACCGGTTGGGTATCCACATAACATGACACTGCAAAACCTTGGGGTAGGAGGACAGGCTGTGGGGTAGGGTTCAGGCCAAGGATTATTGCAGCACTGTCTTTGAACCGCACCAGGCTGGAGGGGACTACAACGCTGCGAGCTAGACAGCTGCTGGAAGGGGTGATAAGGACGTCACCATTGGCAATATTCGGAGAAGTGATGGTGATGAGTTGCTCCTGACCCGGGAGCAGTATGGATTCGGAAGCTGTGAAGAAACGCAATGGTTTTTCGTCGACGCGTTCGCTGCAGTGATCGGTCTTGGTCATTTCGACTACAAGATGACGGCAAGAAATTAATGCAGATGCTGATGAGAGAAAGTCCCAACCTAAAATTAGTTCATGAGCACATGAAATTAAGACAGCGAAGGTGATGTGATGACGAATACCATCAATAAAGACACGCGCTGTACATTGGGCCGATGCTAGAGGCGGGCGCAGATCGCTAGAGGCGGGTTGAGCGGGAACGTTGTTAGAAGGAGGTAAACTGTAGGCTTGCAATTCCTCACGAATTATGGCTCGAATGATGGATCGGAGCTCCATACTGTTTGCCAGGGGGTTTTCAGAGAAGTCGGGTCGCAGGCGGATTGACTGCAAGGTATGAAGACGCTGGCATACAGAGACGACGTCGGAAACCGTGGAAGTGTTGTGCGCGACGAGGGCGTTGAAAGTGGTAGGTTCGACACCCTTCAGAATGTGCCGGACACGATCACCTTCTGGCATGGTGTCGTCGATACGGCGGCAAAGTGCAAGCACATCCTCAATATAGGAAGTGTAGGACTCACCGCAATGTTGAACGCGTTCTGCTAGTTTCTTGCGAGCAACTTCCGAACGGACGGTCGGTGTGCCGAAAATGCGTCGGAGCTGGTCTTTGAAGGAAGACCAATCGCGGAAGTCACTCTCATGATTCAGGAACCACGTCTTGGCAACCTGAGAGACGTAAAACTGGACGCGTGCCAATTTCGATGCCTCGTTCCAGTTGTTGTAGACACCTACGCGGTCATAGTTGTCGAGCCAGTCTTCGACATCTTCGCCAGGCAGACCGGAGAAGATTGGAGGCTCCCGAGGGGGTTGTTGACCGGGCTAGGGTTGGCGGCTGGTGGTTGCGCCGGCGGGTGGTTCGGTTGGGCTTGCTCTTGCGCCCTGGTGCTCTACTGGTGTAAGTGACGTCCCGAACGGAGCTCTAGGCTTTGGATGGAGAGAGGTCGAAGAGATCGGGAAGCACCTTCCACCACTTGAAATACAACGGTTGAGCTTACGCTTTATTCAAGCAACAGCAAGATGGCGCCGATGAAGAAGAGGAACGGGCCGAAGACTGATGATGGTTATTGACAGATGAGGAAGATAACGTTCCATGAATTCTTAATATATATATATATATATATATATATATATATATATATATATATATATACGGAAAGAAGTGCATACTTAAGGGCTCGTTTTTCAGTATTTTGACACATTACCAATGATATCTAACAGACCAATAATGCCAGGAAAGCATAGGGGAAGTTGTTTAAACCGAAATGAATGTAAATGTGGAGAGAAAAGTGGAGTTGAAAAGATAACTTGCCGTAAGCAGGAACCCGAACCTGCTACTCGAATAACGCAATTCGATGCTCTACCACTGAGCTACCACGACAGCCATCCCCCCAGCAACTTTATTGGGTATCTATGTGAATTTAAACGTGGGAGTGTCAGTCAGCGCCACCAGTAGCCATGGCGGCGTTTGTGGCACACTCTTTTAAGAGCGTGTGTGGCGTCACGTAGCCCGTGAACTTATTTGAGCTTGCGGCTGACGAATAGCCCCTCGTATACAACCTAAGGCACCAAGTCTGCCAGTACGAGACCCTCGCTAATGGATAAGGGAAAGAAGCGTACACTTAAGGGCTCGTTTTTCCGTGTTTTGACACATTAATAACCAGATATAACAAAGAATAATGCCAAGGAAAGTATAGATATCACGATGATGGGCTAGCTGGTTTGAATGTAGCCTTATTCGTTCCCATGGTAATTCATGTCAGCAAAAGAATGAAGGAAATTCTCGGAAATGTTTGAACAGACACGGGTTAACCACATGCGCCTCTGCACGAAGCTATAGCTCGCAGTTACATTATTTTTTTGCCTGCTATCAGCTTAACGTTAACCTTGTACATTTTGCTAATCGAGAAACATTGCAGAATTGCGCGATCGAATACAACCCGAATAACAAGTTGTACTAGTGATCAAAGCCTTCATATATTCGAGCATTTTTAGCACATTCAGACCCAGTCACTACAATCAGAATAATTCATTATATAGGTTAGTCTGCAACCACATGATTGAAAAAAAAAAACAGACATTGCTCTTTCTCTACAACTCATATTTAACATCTGTTCACGTGTGAAAAAAGAAATTTACAAAACAACAACACAAGGCTTCTTCACCATGCAGAGGGAAAACATTAGTTTTATCTTAGCATAGTAAACTTGAATTTAGGCTGTTGGGTATACTATTGTTATACTATTACATAAAAATAAAACATTGTCCCGCCGCGGTGATCTAGTGGCTAAACGTACTCGGCTGCTGACCCGCAGGTCGCGGGTTCGAATCCCAGCTGCGGCGGCTACATTTTCGATGGAGGCGGCATATAGCCTCCATCGGAAATATTGGCTACATTGTGTGCACGTTAAAGAACCCCAGGTGGTCAAAATTTCCGGAGCCCTTCACTACGGCGTCTCTCATTATCGTATGGTAGCTTTGGAATGGTGAGTGCCACGTATCAATCAATCACCACTTAAAAAGAACATTTAAGTAATAAACTCATACACTGAAAACAGTATTTTAAATAACAATTGAGTGATTCACTCATTGAATCACTGAATATTGCTAATTGAAATGTGGCGGCATCAGTCATTACTTAAAGACATTGAAGTAATAAACTAGAAACATTACTTTAAATAACAATTGGCTGATGCATTCATTCTTTCAATCACCGAATAATGCTGATTGAAATATGGTGGCACACATTCCAAACTTTTATGAACCACTCTGATTATGCGCACATCGTTGTGTCAAAACCAGTTCATTGCTTGTACAGAATAGGGGCCAGAAGGGGTTAAGAAAAACAACTCCGAGAAACAGTAGCCCTTGTTATTATTTGCTGTTAAGGGCCTTTTTTGCAGGCATTTATAATTCCTGTGGTATTTAATTTGTAATTTGAGAATCAATAACGTTTCTTTAAAGAAAGAAAGGGTCTTTTTGCAGGCTGTGGTCATATATCGTTTGAGCATTAGTAAAGTTTCTTTTTTATATAGAAAGTTGTGTGTAACACGGTATCATTGTACCACAACGACAGGAGTATAATGAAGAGGTGGAGGAAACGAGATAAAAATAAAGTATTTCTTTGATTTTTCATGGAGAGCGACTTCATTGTGATGTAGCGGCATCTAAGGTCGTAGAGCAGAAAAAGGGTGTAGTAGGCTGTTATTGCAACCGTAAGATGGCGGCACTTAAACGCTAAAGCTTTTCGCGACGCTCGCTGGGCAAGCGAGTGTGTGTGTGTGTGGGACACACACACACACACACACACACACACACACACACACACACACACACACACACACACACACACACACACACACACACACAACACACACACGCACACACACACACACGAACAATATAAATTTGAAGCAGGGTTGGTGCTTCTGGGGGTGCGGGGGGTATGCGGGGAGGGGTGCGAGCTCCCCTCCTCCCCAAATTTTTGCGTGCCCCCTCCCTTCCCCTCACGACAGCATAGTTAAAACACAGCGCCTATATATGTTCACAGCCTCCTTGCCCGCCTTGACCTCAGTTTTCCCCCATAATATAAATCCCCCCATAATATAAATCCTAGTGCTGCCCGGCCCTGCTTGAAGAGATTTTTGTTGCTGTACAAGCCTAAAGTAGGAGCTTTCCACATTGTTAACAGCAAAGGAAAAATTTTAAATCGCTCTCGCAAGGTTTCACTGCATCAGTGTGGTCAAAAGTTGTATTGGAGAACTGTCAATTTTGCTAGGTCGATTTTGTTTGGAATTTTACGTATACGCGATGTCCTGGGTCTTTCTTTTATCATGTCACTGATAGGAAAGTCGTCATTTGCTTTTGACTGAAGCTATGATTTAATTCTTGAAATTTATCGAAGACTGTCTCGCAAAACAGCTGTATAAGTTTTTGTAAAGTTTCGTGTCCCGTAAACGTTTGTCAGAGGATGTGCACATTGTTGTGAATATCGTGCATATGGGCTGCAGTCATGCACCAGGAAAAAAAAAATCCGAGGGGCACCACCTGGCTACGCTTGGTGCCGTCTCAGTGAATCAAAGTCAGCATACGAAAGTTTGCATAAAAGCAGGGCATCATCCCTCACTATTAATAATCTAGTATGAACTGTACAGGTTGGTTAACAAGCGCATTTTTAAGACTTTTCCAAGCTCGGACATCTAATACTGTAGTATTACTTGTACTGACATACTAGTATACTGGTAGGAAACCAAGTGGCACACATCGCGACTAGAAAACACCGCAGCATGAATTTGCTGCCGTAGGGCCCGCAATGTGGACGAGTTCAGACAAGGGTGGATCCACGCACTCACCTTGGGGGAGGCGGTCTCCTAAAGTAACGCTGAGGTGGGGGGGGGGGGGGCGGTGATGACGTTTTGTTTTTACTAGCAGAAAAAGGGCTTAATAGCATAAATACAATTAATGAGTGCTCACACTGATTTCACTCATTTCCCCTAATTGGTGATAAGAGGAGGACTACAAGCACTGGAGTGAGGGGGGGGGGGTGCTGACAGAGATTTCGAGGGGTGGGGGGGACATCGGGGGCCCTGCCGTTTCCCCCTACTGGATCCGCCACTGAGTTCAGACGAAATCGAAGAAAACTACTAAGAAAAATTGCAAAATTATCAATAGAAAAGGAGAGTATAGGCCTTAGCGCCTCCGAAATGAACGTTGAAGGAGCCGGTAATAATCACACGTTTTGGAAGAAATTCTTGCTATGTCCCGCTTCTTCTTTCGACAGGTTAGAATTTATTCGATGAAGCACTGCGAAGGAGGAGGAAACAACTTTATTCAATGGTGGGGTCTAAGGAGGAAGAGGGAGTAAGGCGATGGGGGAGGGGGATGCTAGGTCGGGGCCCAAGGTAGACCCAAGGGGCCGCGGCTGTCGCAGTCCATCCCGCCAGCCTGGGCTGAATCGGTTGCATTCAGACATTTAGTGCAACCGCGTGGATGTTCTAAGAAGCTGTCTTGGTAGTCGTTTTGACGGTATTCGCAAGGTGGCAGCGCATACACACGTACGTGCTGTATGTGCTTTTAAAAAAGCTGCAAAAAGCTCAACACCCTTATTGACAATGCCACCACACTTGCTCGAAGTTTCCTTTTTCTCTTGTGTTTTCTTCCTTTTTTCTAGTTTAGGAGGCGTTTTATTATAAGATATTGTTAGAGCATTTTGTAATTTGCTGACATTTTATTTTGTATTGTGCATGCTTGATCTGTATAATTTAGACATTTCTGTTTCTATTTGGTCTCATTACAATGTGTATATTAACAGTTGCAGTAGATGTTTTTTTTTTACTACAGATACTCTCTCTAGGGATTCTTAAACAAATCTGTTGGGTACCAAAATTGTGTTTCTTGTAATCAATACATGTCTTATGTTAAATAAATGTCGAAACTATCAAACTTTCCAATCGAACCGTTGCGATTGCACGCGCTGTATCCTTTCATCAGATTTGGCACGTTCTCCACCCGATTCAGCGTGAGAGGCAAGCTTGAAAAGTTCATTTCGTATTCACGAGTTCCTAAATGGGCTAGAATATAGTACTTTATTCCTTATTATCAAAGCAGTTTTTTTTTCAAAAATAAGTGTAATGCAAAATTGACTACCATTCAATGGTATATTTATGAGGGCGTAGCCAGTGCAACGTTGTGTGCCTCTTATCCTAGTATCAAATTTTCACTCTGTTTCATGCAGGAAAGTGTCACCCATGGAGATAATTGCTTACTGGTAGTGCTAAGGCATGAACTCTGCTAAGGCACGTTGCCGGGCTAGTTGGTTGAGATTCATCATTTTCACTAGTATAGCGCACCACGACAAGGACACACACAAAGGAGAGATGCACAAACACACACAGCGCTATTGTGTGTGTGTGTGTATTAGCGCTGTGTGTGTGTGCATCTCTCCTTTGTGTGCGCTATACTGGTGAAAATGATGTTACTGGTAGTGGCTAGAAAAGGAGAAAGGCACCTAATGTCTACAGCCCGGTCGGGAGCACGGCGCAGTGCCTGTAATTGCTTACTGCACGGAAGTGTAGTCATGCCCAGTACCAATCTGCTGCTCGAGAGCTGTGAGCGAGCGTAGGCGCATTGGACTTTTATCTGCTTTTTTTTACCACTTTAGAAGTGAAAGGGGAGTGGGGCTGAAGGAAGGGGCTGAATTTCAGCCACCCCCCTAACTCCACCCCTCTGTGCGCACGCCTATGGTGGAGAAAACGGGTCAGCAGGCTCAGTCGTCTGTTGTTAGTAAGGCAGCAGCAAATTCGCATTAAAAATGTACATTTTTTTGGGAAGCGACTGTCTTTCAGTGGTCAGTTGGACAAATATGTATCCTTTATATTTTTCTAGAAAACCGTTAACAACAGAGAGCTCAAATTCTGTACGTATGATAAGAAGCTAGATAAGAAACAAAGAAAAGTAGTTTTTGTGTTAGCTACAGAGGCCAGCAAAGTCTAAATTTATCGTTTTGCCCCGTGTCTCATTTTACCCCACCCTACCCTATACAAGACGCATGTGTTTGTAAACAAGAAAGCTATAGTTTCCCCTGCATTTACAAGCAGAAGTTCTTCTCACTGTATTCACCAACATACGCGTAGCTGTGCGGTAGAACATTAGCATCAGGGGCGGCGCCAGGATGTTTTTACTGGGGGGGGGGGGGGGCAACCACGAAAAGTGAATTCCTCCGGAGGGGCAAGCTAGCTCTGCTCCTACTAGGTTTTCAATATATGCTTCCGGGCACTTGGGTGGGCATAGGGGGGGGGGGGGCAGGCGAGAATTTTGGGGAGGCTCCAGCCCCCTTGCCCCCCCCCCTGGCGCCGCCCCTGATTCGCATGCCACGCAGACGACCCGAGTTCGATCCCCATGCGGACCCAAATGACCCTAGTTCGGTCCTCAACCTGATCCAGGATGTTATTTCATTTGAATCCTTCTCAGTTTTTTGGTCACGCATAAGATAACGATTTTTCGCTCACCACAAACGACGCTGATGCAGAAATTTCTGCGAAACGAGCTCTTTAGCGCTATCGAGTTGAACTCACTCAGACTCACTAAAAAAAAAATTACCTTGCGCTTTCGACTCTCTCGTACTCGCGAGTTCACCGAAACTTTTCTGAGCCGCATTCGCTTGGATTCATATTCATGTATATTGAAATTTTCATCAGCCGGACTTACTCGGGCTCAAACTCGCCAGAATACTATTCACCCAGGCTTCTCAGACTCAAACTCGCGGCACGATCAACAGTGTGAGTGAGCCCGATTGAGTCGTCTCACGAGTCCGTTCAGTAATTTCCCAGACTGTTGTCCTCGCACAAATAAAAGACGCACCTAATATACCTCGAACGTTTTTTCAGTTAAAATAAATCTTTCAGAGAGAGAGAGAGAGAGAGAGAGAGAGAGAGAGAGAACACAAGAAGAAAGGCAGGGAGGTTAACCAGGGCTGAGCCTTGGTAGGCTACCCTGAACTTGGTAAGGTGATAGAGGGAAGGAAATTATAGAGGAGGAGAGAAAAGGTCACTGACTGGGCCGACGTGTAACAGTTTCACATCACAAACGATGAAACAGGCCGGCGTCTTTGAGAAATCGCAACAGTGCTTTCGTTGCCTTTCGGAATTGGGATGGGTAGTGGCATGGTCCCAATATTTTGTCGACAGTGAATCTTTCCGACATTTCACGTGATTCCCTGCGCAACCGTTGAGAAAAAAATGCGAGAGCAGTGTCTCCTTGCGGGTTGTCAAGATGCCTCACAGACACGTTTTTGGTCGCGGCTGTCAGGCTGCATGAATGGCTCACGATGGCGGATCTTCTCCTTGAAGTGCGGAAAAACACTATTAATTATACAATTGTAATTCGTTAATGGATATTGTTTCCCTAGCTTAGCTGGTCCTATTAGTTGACATAAGACAACTGTTGTCCTAATTTTACTGCAAGTTGTTGCGGTGAATATCTTGCCCAATCTCTAGAAAAGGCACAGTTGCCTATTATTATTTGGTTCTTTCAATAGAAATAACAAGAAAGGAAGCTTACCTTAAATTTATTAGTGAATTACATTTTAGAAATACAAGAAGCATCACCCTTCTCCGTGAAAATACGCTTCGTAAGAGGGAAAAAAAAAACGCGTGACAGAAATGTACTACAGCCTACAAGTAGTGACGCCACATTGAAGTTCCCGCATTAATTCACCCTAATGTCACAGATTTTCAGGGCGTCTGCGAGGCCCCAGATAATGCTTTATTGGTAAAACCGAATCACATTGTGTCCTAAAGGAGCCACACACGTCATGTGCAAGTTTGAGGAAATGTATTGCGCGGACATGTCCCGAACACAAAGGGAGTTGAAACGTGTGACGCCACACTGGCTTTCAGACGTCGTCGTATCGGCACGAAATTAAAGAATGGCAGTTCGACCTTCATTTTTCTTTTCTGATAATGAACGTGGGACAGTAAAATAACGACAATAGGGCTATGCGCCTTAGTGCTACTTCTTAGTGCTACATTTGGGACGTCACTTTCGTGCCACTGTAAATTTTTATACATTAGGGTACATTGGCATTCTTTCAAGATTCTAGCAGCCTTAATGGCTTTCGACGCCGCACTCAGCCTCGTGCATTGCTTGAATTTCTGTGTTTCCTCTTGCTAGTGTTCAGGGGATGCACGGGCCACGGTACGGCCTTTCTGTTGTTTTTCTTACGTATTAATGTATTCCCTTTCAAAGTACTCTGTCCTCCCGCGCCTGCCTCTTAAAGGCAATCCAAGGCAACAGCTTCTGAGGAATTAACCATCACTTTTAAGCTTCCTGTCGTAAACAAGCTTTTGTCGAAAGTGTTCTCCCATCTCGGCGCGTTCTGTCACCCGCCTGTCTTTCACGGGAGCTGCACAGCCGGAGCTGCTTTTCTTCCACGTAAGAACCCCCAACCGACGTCGCACCTATTACTCGGTCCCGAATTGCGTCGCTATAAACAACGGCATTACGCAACTTCGCCTTATTCTGATTGGCCGCCATCGCCGGTATCCTCTTAGCCGTGACGACAAGCTGATGACGGCATCGTTCGAAAGACGCCCCGGTGCAATGGTGGAGTCGGTGTGCGGCCTGCAAGAGGGTGGTGTGCGTACAAGGTGTTCCGAGATGCGTTTCTCAGGGTCGCTCCCTTCACGCAGATAGAAAGGGTAGAGAGAGAGGTTTGTTGGTTTTGACGGCGATGGATCACCTTCTCCGCTGCCGTCGAAGGATGGCCTCTACGCGGTGCGCATTTTCGCGCGGCAGCGAAGGTGTAGACCATGTGCTCGTGACCGAAGCGCATCGTCAATATTGTGACGTAGTGACATTCGGCGTCGTGGCCTTCGACTCGACTGAAGCGGCGATTCCCCGCGGTGCAGAGGTCGCTGCTGATGCCGCTGAGCGAGGAAGTTCCTCGATGGAAGCGATCCTTTCTCGTCTCTCAACAGGTTTCGAGGTTTTACTATTTCAGTATAGCCATAGGGATAAAATGGTCTGGTGGCAGTTGCAATGCAATGTGACGCAGTCTTTGTGCGGGCAGCTCGCAGCAAAACCCAATGTACGGAATATGCAGGAAAAGATCGAGTCCCTTCTCGCACTGAAAAAAAAGAAAAAAGATATATTCAGGAAAAAGCATATTTATTTGGCGCTACTCAGTAATCGTTCGACGTAAGCTAAATACAACAGGTGTCATGCGTCTATCAGAACTGCGAAAATTCACCAGTGATTACAATACAGCATAATGTGAAGTCTGAGCGCAGCTACATGTTGGGGGGGGCAGCACCGAATGTGTTTCAAGTTTGGGCTATTTGAAGTTGCAACACTGTAACCTTCGTTACATATAGCCGCAGAAACTGCCATCGCTCGAGTGGTACTTTCGCCACTCTGCGCCTGCAGGTGTCGCGAAGCAAGCAAAACATCGCCAGCTCCGTTACGACAAGCAAAAGCCAATCGCGGTGCACGTGCCAGTCCTGCATGCGCATGAGATCTTAACGGCGGCCCAGCATGCATAATGGAGGAAAAAAATGTGAGGTTAAAAGCAGTGGTTAGTGATATCGACAGACTACTCGTTCACTCTCTTTCGTCCTCGTTCACCATATTGGTTTCGCCAACACCGGCCAACAACGGTGACAGTGCTACTCAACGCAACAATGGGCACACAAGGCTGCACTCTAAAATGTTTTATGTGCTGCAGTGTACAGACTGGGCTGATTAGTCAAGTAGCAGTCACTGTCCAGTGGCTCGCGATATTGACAAATCCAATCTCACGTTAACTCTCTTTCATCCTCGTTCACTGTATCGAATATACGCCAACGCCGGCCAACAACAGCGATGCTACTCAACGCAACAATGGGCGCAAAAGGCTGCACTCTAAAATATTTTATGTGCTGCAGTGTATAGACTGGGCTGGTTAGTCAAGTAACAGTCACTGTCCAATGGCTCGCGATATCGACAATATCCACGTTCACTTCCTTTCATCCTCGTTCACTGTATCGGGCATACGCCAACGCCGGCCAATAACAGCGATGCTACTCAACGCAACAATGGGCAGGAAAGGCTGCACTCTAAAATATTTTATGTGCTGCAGTGTACAGACTGGGCTGATTAGTCAAGTAGCAATCACTGTCCAGTGGCTCGCGATATCGACAAATCCACGTGCACCCTCTTTCATCCTCGTTCACTGTATCGGGTATACGCCAACACCGGCCAACAACGGCGACGCCACTCAACGCAGCAAATGGCGCAAAGGGCTGCGCTCTAATATATTTTGTGTGCAGCATGCAGCGCATAGACTGTAGTGACTCGTAGACACATCATTGTTCCCCTTTCTTTTTCTGCGTCTCTACCTAAACAATTTATAACAGTTCTTGTTCCGTATTTACTAACGCTTCATACGATAAAAAGTTTTCGTAAGAGATTACTTTAGCCAATCACGATGTGGGACATATCATTAGCGAAGCCGGCCAAGCAATGGCGCTTACGAAAAAGAAGCTCTGTGAATTCGGTTTCGGGAATAGGAGGCGAGGCTTCTCAAGACCTTTCTAACTTTCCCTAAAATAAACTTTTTAACTTATGTGTTATTTTGGTCCCTTCATGTTTCCTTTGCACTCGGATGATCAGTTCAATCCGGTTCCCTTGACAGCCGGGTCCACTTGACGGGGTGTCGCCGCTTCTTAGTATCTTTCTTAGAAAGACGTTCTCATAAACATCGCTAATATTTCTGCTATGTTGCTGTAATGACGTTCACGCGATGTGTGTGCGGACAGATGAACGCGTGCTTCGTCGCCGCGACGCATCTGACATTGTTGTTATGCGTCAAATTGATGACAGTGGTGCAGAAACGGTTGTCGGTGTTCTCTTCGCCACACATACATCACATATTACCTGACCCATGACAGTTCCAACTCGGACTTGGTTCAGAGTACAGGCATTGCGGTGTCTTCTTTCGAAAACAACGGGCCTGTGCCTTTTTTTGGTATTAGATGGTGCTGTGTCAGTGCGTGCGTTCAAACTTTCACCGCATTTTACCTCCTCCTTCTTAAAGCGATAGCGTTAGAAAACTTGTTTCACAGAAATGTCAATGTTGGTTTTGATGTTGTTGGCAATGAGCGAAAAATCAGCGTTGAGCGAGAGTGAAAAATCGAGAAACATGCAAATAAAATAATTAATAAGATTGTTTAGTTTGAAATAAAACCAATCATGACTTTCTGCACGACGAACAGCTGTTTTACCTCAGACTTTCAGAGTCACATTATTGCTTGAATATGCTTTCAAAAAACAAACTAAAAAAACTAAATGAATGTAATGTATAGGGGGAGGTGCCTCATTCACGCACGTAATATTGCGTGCCAGAACAAGTCGCGCCGGCCTTCAAAGCATGTGTATTGAGTGACGACACATTTGATTATGATCAATAGTTCCAAAAGCATCAATACTGTTAGCAGCTGTGCCGGCTCGCATGCTTGTCATCTTTGTCAATTTTAGAGTCCACGTACCCGCACAAAAGTTACCACATTTGCTTCTTCTTTTTTTTTTTGCTAGAACCGCTGACTGAAACAGCCCTTGCCTTTGTAGCCATCACTGTACACTGTGATTTTTATTTCTCGTTACTGACCATTTGTTTTTTTCTTACGTGACTGTTACCGATATAATGACCACCCTCTGTATTAAAAAACCTGTTTAAGCGATCCTTAAGGTAGTAAAAAGGAAATAAATGCCTAAGCTTCGTCTAACACTGAAGAATGCCTATAGCGCAATCGGAGCTCGTCTGTAACTCCTCGTTCATTTGTCATGCTTCGCTTTTCGTTGGGCACTTGAACCGTGCCGAAAGAGCAAAAAATATAAACCTTTCTTCGCGTAACGTTAACCATCCTAAACTCTTTTATAGATTGCCTTCTGCAAGAACAGTGACAATGTGTCCACTCCAGCATAATTCATTTTTCGAACTGGCAAAGTGCCCGTCGCATGTCCAGCGTGCGCATCAGTGGAGGTGCACGCATTGTCGATGCTGGGGCTTTAACTACAATTAATATTAATTATGGTAACATATTGTGGGCAACTGTGGGCACAGGTTAGCGAGATGAGGACAGAGGACGTTCTAGGACAACGAGAGACTTTTATATACACGAAGACGGACAAAGGGATACACACAACATAAACTCACACATATATACACGCGTTCACGGTCCTACGCGAAAGGGAGTTAATCTTCTTGTTCGTCCACTCCCATTCTACTCTTGGGGCGTGAACGTTGCGCTTGACCTTGAGCTCTCTGGTAGTCAGGAGGCGGTGTGCCTTGTGCTTGCGGAGTTCGTACCGAGGCGGGGCCCGGTCTAGAAGATAACCGCCAGGGGCCTTCCCAGTACGGTGGTCAACGCCTGGGCTTGCCTGTGCACCACCGAGAACAGCGTATCGCTGACTGCCGCGAACAGACCTGGGACAGCGTCTCGCTCCGAGGCCAGAACAGCAGCTGGCCGTGACGAACGCCGCTTCAGACCAACGTGGGAGCGAGGTGGGGCGATGCCCAGTCCAGAACGCACCCGAGGACTTCAACGCCGAGACGAGGCCCGGACACCGAGGGTCAGAACGAGCAGCCGGGGCGTGGCCCGAACTTGTCCTTGCGCTTTGCTCTTTGATGATGATGATGATGATGATGATGATGATGATGATGATGATGATGATGATGTACCTTCATCTTCGCTGGCATTCGCCCACAAAGGGGGATCGGCCAAGAACCGGGCAGCAGGATCATCAAGTGTGTTCAGTCAGGCATTCAGGTAGTCTCGTAGTTGTAAATAATAACAATAGGCTAACAGGGTAATCTCTTTTTTGCCCTTATGTACTCGCACACAGCAGAGAAAACCTCCCTGTGGCTATAACCTAATGTAATCCCTTCGAAGGATAAAATTAGTTCCACGTTTATTTTTAAACCTAGCTTCTCAATTGGTTCCACCAGGTATCTTTTTCTTTGATAAGCATAACGTTTACAGTATAAAAAGAAATGATCTATTGATTCCGATTCCTTGCAAAAGAGACACAACAGAGATGCTGTTAGTCCAGCTTTATGTAGGTAGTAATTCAGATGGGGAATTCTGCATCGTAACCTGGTGATTGTAGTTTCTAGCTGCCGAGATACACACCACTGTTTGTTCCAGCAATATCTTAGATGTACGAAGTCTCTGACTTTATCCAATGATAATTTTTCTATTTCTTTGTGCAAACAATCCTTTCTATATCTTAGTGCTGTTACGTAGGCGAAATCAGGTAAAATAGGTAAGATTGGTCCGCTTAAAGATGCTTTGGCTAACGAGTCTGCCATCTCATTTGGATAAATCCCGCAGTAGCCGGGTATCCAGAGCAAGTGAAATTTTTTCAGGTTTTCTGGTAATAATCTGCTAATCATACTCAATAATGTCAATTTTTTTGCTGTAAATAGTGCAGTGCATACTGAGAGAGAATTGGTAAGTATGACCGCTTCTGATTCGCTTGCAGGAAGTTTAAGAAGCGCTAGAATTATAGCAAATAATTCAGCGATGAATATAGGCGTGTAATCTGGTAATCGAATTGAGAAAGACCAGTCGAGAGAAGTACAGAAGATGCCTATTCCAGCATTTTCGTTCAATACGGATGCATTCGTCGCAATAATGTTGTTTATGGACAGATGAGTCAAGTAATCTTTTAACCGCATATTTAAATATTGAAGGGGCAGTTGTTTTGCATTAGAGGGGAAAATATCATCAAATTTAATTTCAAGTTTTGAATTGGGTGTCTTCGTTATGCAAATATGATAAATATTTACATTGAGAAACTCTAGCAACGCTTGGACGAACCTAATCTGAGGGAAGTGTAGTCTAGACCATTGCGTTCCAAAGAATGCGGTTGGTTCTTGAATAAAAACGTATGAAGCTTGTCGCAGAGTCGAATTGTATATTTTTAAGAAAGTTAGGACTGTAAGTATTCTAAACCGAGTTAACAAAGGTGGAAGGCGCGCTTCCACATACAAAACATTATTTGCCACAAATTTTGGGAGTCCAAGACACAAGCGCAAAGCTTCTCTTTCTAATAATATTAATTGCCTCATCTTGTAAGCCGCGCTGCCTGAAAATAATACACACCCGAATTCCATAATAGGCCGTACATACATCTTGTAAATCATTATCAATGAACTCCCACGCAATCCTATTTTTCTGTTTCCCAATTTGCGTAGCCACCCCAAGGCACGTGACGCTTTACAGCCAATCTCGTCTATATGGCTTTTCCAATTTAGCGTCCTATTATATACGATGCCTAGGTATTTCAGGAAATCGACCTGGGGAATGAGCTCGGTACGATACATCAGGGAAATGTTGACACGATCCTTAAAAGAGAATGGCAGAAGCGCGCTTTTTTTTGACGTTCAATGACATATGGATATTGTCAAGCCATCCTTCTAGCATGTTCATGTAATTCTGTAATGCCTGATACAATGAGTGCAGATCACTGTTTGTTGCAAAGAAAGCAATATCATCTGCATATACGTAAATTTGGATATCCTGATGAGTTGGAATGGAACTTAGTAATATGTTGAATAACACCGGGGATAATACTGAGCCCTGAGGTACACCTCTTGTCTGCTTATATTTTTTAGAAGAGCATCCATCCAAGAAGCAAAAAAATTCTCTGTCTTTCACAAACTCTGCAATCCATGCTGTTATATATTTTGGAAAGCGATGGTCTTGCATCTGCTGGATTAGGATAGGATATTCCACTTTGTCGTACGCTTTAGCTAAGTCTAGAGTGACTAGTGCACAGTATTCGCGGCGATGCCGAGCCAGCTGTATGCGACTTTCCAAATCCACATGTGCACACCAAATGGAGTATCCCGATCTAAAGCCAATTTGTCTGGGGTTTAGTATTGTATGTTCATTGATGTAGTTTATTATACGGGCATTTAAGACTCTCTCTACAAGCTTGACCAGGTTAGATGTCAATGAAATAGGCCTTATGTTATCCAGAGTAAACTCCATTCCCTGTTTCTTAAGTATCGGAATTATTTTGGAAAGCTTCCAATCGGCCGGAATCCAAGAATGTTTCAGTGAATAATTAACTATATTACGTATTTCATGTGGTGATATTTCGTATAACACTTTAATCATTGTAGAGGTCACCCCATCAGGTCCGGGAGCAGCGGACGGTAAGCTCTTCATCACATCCGCCAGTTCAGCTAAAGATACCTCCTGGAAATCACAATCCACCCTTAATTTCACCATGGACTTTGGCATAATTGTCGTAAACCTGGTATGCAAGCCTATAGCAATATTTTCCAAGAATTCAGAGAGTTTGCGAGGAGACATAAGGGCGGAATGACTGCTTTCTGTCTGTGGAATCATTTTTCTCGCACGTAAAAACCTGAAAAGCATTTTCTTATTTTTAGACTTAGACAGATAATTAAATTTATTCATATCATAGTCTTCTTTTGCTTTGCGCACTAGACGCTTAAAATCGGCGGCCATGAATTTATAATCACTCCAATTTTTGGGGCATTGGTTAATTAACAGCTTTTTCCAAGCTGCTTTTCGCTTTCTATACCCCCTGACACATTCTAGATTCCACCACGGGCTAAAAGATCCCGCTGTGTTCGAGTTTACAGTAAACCTTGAATTTTTTAGTGATCGTTTCAACACCGCAGATAGACTCATAGCCCTAAGGTCTTCCTGCATTTCCTCGCAAAAAGTTAACGTAGATTTTAAGTCTTTTGTAATTTAGCATAATTTACGAATGAGCCAACTTTCCCTGCCAAACTAAACCTCGGGAACTTAATTTCAAACGTAATAGGAAGGTGGTCACTGTTTGTAGTCCAATCTAATATTTTCCATGAGGATATGCTTAAAGTGGGACTGGAAAATGTTAAATCAATAGTCGATTTAGAGTTACCCCTTACAAATGTAGCAACGTGTGAGTTCAAGCAGGAAAAGTTATTATCCAGCGTACATTCCCACAAACGTCTTCCGCATACATCAGATTTGAAGCCCCAAGACATATGGTGAGAATTGAAATCACCACAGTACTATTTCTTTTCTGCATGAAGCTACCGTAATATCGAGGCATCTCGTGTCTTGAACTCCTGCAGGAAAGTATACATTTGCAAAAGAGAAAGGCGAGCAGTCTGGTAGTGTTATGTCTAACACCAGAATTTCGTAATTCGTATCTATACACTGATACGATATCTTGGCTCTGTGACTAAATTTAGTTGATATTAAGAAAGCCAGACCGCCACCTCTACTCGGCCGGTCCAGCCGTATTAATAGATAATTTTTCATGTAAAATTTTTCACCGTTACCAAGCCAGGTTTCCTGAATGGCAATTATGTCGGGAGAAATTTGCGAAGAAGTATATTGTAAATCTGTAGTTGCCGACCAAATAGACCGGCAGTTCACTGCAGAATTTTTTAGGGAACCTATTTTGATGCTATACCGGCAGA
Organism: Rhipicephalus annulatus; assembly: GCA_013436015.1. Lineage (NCBI taxonomy): Eukaryota > Metazoa > Arthropoda > Arachnida > Ixodida > Ixodidae > Rhipicephalus > Rhipicephalus annulatus. The sequence goes on from WOVY01012001.1 coordinate 39,096, forward strand.
AGAAACTGCCTGATCCAGAATATATTTTTTAAAGAAATCTTTTTTTGAAAGGTTCTCAAAGAAGTCTTTCTTTGACAAGTATTTCTTGGATTTTGGGTTCTGAGAAGACTTTTAGAAGGGGGAGATCTGTTACGTTTAAAGTTCTTAGAGATTCTGTGTCCATATCTGTAAAGTCTCCTGAATCATCTGTCACAGGTTCTGACTCAGCCTGAACTTTATTTTTTGAAGGTCCTGCTTTCGGAGAGATAGATCTATGATTGACTGTCTGATTTTCCTCCTCTGTACCCCTTGAAATCAACAGAGCGTGGGAATCCCGATTTTGCACAGAAACTGTACCAATGATTTGTGTCAGCTGTTGTGTTAACATATCAGCCAAGGCTTCAAAAAGAGTAGCTGCCAAACGCTGCATTGCCTTTTCAGTGGACTTTTCAATAGCCTCAGTTATCGACTTTGCGAGCGATGCATCCATTGCCGCTGTGTGACGGGATGTTATGCCTGCGTAACCTTTCGATCTTTCATGCATTTCTGCTACCGCCTCTCTCCTAGAGCAACGCCTTGCGTTCTATGATTTCTAGAACACCCATTTCTTTTTCTTTTGCACCACATTCAGCAGAGTCTACAGGGTGCGCTCCATTACACAAGCAGCACTTCTGTCATCGGATTTGCAATCGCAGCTGTCATGACTCTCTCCGCACAGACGACATCTAGCCTGTGATCTGCATGCTTTCATGCTGTGGCCGAATCGCCAACATTTGGAGCACTGCAAAGGTTTCGGGGAAAGTGGTTCTACTTTGTAGATTATTGGCCATGCCTTAATTTCTGTTGGCCTAACTCTTTCTACAAAAGTTACTATAACTGATTCAGTAGGCGATTTTGTTTTATCAGTCGTTCGGGTGCATCGATAGACTGAAACTGCCCCAGCTACAGCAAATAAGTCAAGAATTTCTTGAAGTGTCAGACTCGTATCCACCCCACGGACTATGCCCTTCGTACATGCAAGATGAGCTGGAATAAACGGGCTCACCGGCTGTGCAGCAAATTCAGAGCAATTCAGGAGCTCTCGGACGCAATCCTGGTCTGCAGAGCAGCACAGGATACCCCCTCGGCCGAACTGGCGGACCTCCGTAATCTTCTGGAAAAGCGACGAGGCTTTCTGAAGCTCCAGCTGT